>PVIJ01000886.1:0-139511 GCA_004024925.1 Scalopus aquaticus
GTAGGTGGCTGCGGAAGGGGGCAGGGGGAGGGAAGGATAAGGGCACAAAATGGAATAGAAAAGAATACAAGAGACCATGGAGATAGATCACGAGTGAATTGGTGGTGGGCTACCCAAGGGGAATACAAAATGTAAAAGACATAAATAACAATAATACAAATAAATAAATAAATAAACGCCCCAGATGATTTTTCAATTATTTGACAAGAAATGCCTTTAGAGTATGAGTTCCTTGAAAATATGACTGTTTTATTTATCCTATCATGCCCAATACCTAGCACTTTGCCTTTTGCTCAATAAATGCTTGTTAACACAAGTTGTCTTTTAGCGCTTGGGAGAAGCTGGAATACTGCAGATCATGAGGTCAATTTCATAAAGCACAGCAAAGGTATATAAATCTAAAGGTGTCATCTGTGTATCTTGAATCAGTCTGGCTAGGGTAATTTATACTAAACAAAACAGTGAGTTGTTTATCTGTTTCTAACTCACACACAAAGCTTTAGCTGAAGCAGTAGTACAAATGTATTTATTTACTCAAAGGTAGTGTTTATTGCTCATAATTGGAATGAAGTGTCTATGAATATCTGTGGATGTTAATGCAGCACTCTCCAGTTATGCTCACTCAATAATTTTAGTGACTGACCATATACTCTATTTACAAAATAACGAGTATATTCCATTTTACTTTGTTAATCCAATTGTAAGACTGTTATGTTTTTCAGCTTAGCAATGGAACATAATCTCACATGACAAATTTAAATCAAATTAAAAAAGGAAAATGGCTATTTTCACATTCCTGATTTCAGGTAACCTAATCACCATAGACATTCTTTTCTTTGGTCTAACTTATTAATTACCATGTTGAAAAAATTCTCAATAAAATAACTCAAAGTTTATCAAGTACTATGAAATATTTTTAAATTAAAGCTAAATATGTATATGTAATATTTACTACACAAATGTCCTTAATTTTCCATTAAAATGAATTGATATCTATTAATAAAAATGTTCTATTGATATCTATTAAAAAAACGGCCTCCTTGGTGGAGCAAAGGGTTAAGTCTCAGCATTATGCAGCTATTGCTAACCACTGTGGCACGAGTTCAATTCCCCTGGCCAGGGAGCTGACCCATATGGCACAGCAGACCTCTCCTGTCTCTCCCACTGCTCCCCTCAGCAGTGTATTTCAGTCAATCCACTTGTTCTGTTCCCACTTTTTCTCTGGTGAACCCTCTCACCATCAGCACCTTTGGCGTACACCCCAGCTCTTGTAAGAATAAAGAAATCTTTAAAAAAGATGTTCTGTTAAAGTGGAAGATATATGTATTTTTACATCCTTTATATATAGCTAATTTTTAAAATATACCATACATTAGTTAACAATTGTTACTATATAATCAACTTACAGCAAGAGACACATGCTTACTGTCATTGTGAGGAATAACCATTCTCCAATCTTAGATCAAATGACTATATGTCTGGCCATTTCCTGTTTCTCTTGAAGCACTTGATATTTTTAAGGTCTTTTTGTAATTTTTTCTACCATTTCTTTATATCTCCTCTTGTTCATGTCCTTGCCAGACTCCACTACACACTCATAGCCACATATGCACTTGGGTTTTCATTTTCTCTCTTAATAGACCTTGAAATTTCCTTCTTAATGCCAACAATTAGTCAAACTGAGGCTTCCCATTAACTGTGCAGGTTTTCTGATTAATGTTTCAGGGTGATATATTTTAACCCTGGGCACATTTTTAGAGTACCATAATAAATATCTTCAATTTGGCACTGTTTCTCCTTAAACAATAATGCTTTCACTTTCCACTCTTGTTTTCAATATGAGCTACTGGAGAGACAATTCACAATTTGTTTACCTGATCATTTAAACTTAAAGTGTACAATTTCATGGTCGGTTTAAAAGAAGAATTGTAATTATAAAATTACTCCTAATATGATAGAATATGTGGAACCATATTCTGAAAAACTCTTCTAGACTACAAATTATTGCAAATAATATATAAACATGAAATTGGATAAGAGATATTCCTCAGTTTCATAACTGAAAAATATGATACAAAACTAAATCCTTAATATAAATAAAACACAGCTCAAACATACATTTTCCTGGCTAAGCTAAATGAATAGAACACATATCCTTTGCAAATAAGTTGCACTTTCATTATTATGGAAAAATTCCAATAGTAAAACAAAAACAAAAAACCTCATACTGTATTTTTAAGCTGCTGAAGTAATGTGATTTATAATCATCTATAGTCCCATAGAATCAAACAGCCCAATTTATAAAATATTTCCTGGTATCTAAATAACAAAGATTCTGAGACAGGGATTTTTTTTTTTTCTCTCTCTTTGTAATACTAAGATAGGATTGTTAGCTCACCTTAGGTCAATAAGTCAAAAATGACTACTTTCTCCTTTTGTCCTGTCCCCAGAATTTACATATAGGAAGGAAGGATCTTGAAACACCACTCATTCCACAAAGTTAGGGTCAGAATTATAGATAATCTTATCTCAAAGTGGTATTAATCATATTACATCAGAAGAATGGAAAGATGCATGCTGTGTTTATAAATTAATGCAGAGAATGGAGTTCCATTATTTTGTTCCCCTAAACTACTTTTATACTATAGCACTTTGCAGAACTTCTCAACCTATGCTGCAGAGAATTTCTAGGTAACTAGTGAATACATTCCCTTTCAAACTTGAGTTCTTTTTTATTTCCCTAAAATATTATTGGATTAGGTAGGAGCTCTCTTTCAGTAAATCAACATATTTTTAATGTCTCTAAACACAAATGGAATGATTTAGCACAAAAAAAAAGTAAGGATTCTTATTATGTCTGAATTTAAGAAAATTGTGAAATCTCCGAGGACCTTAATATTTTTGTCATACAAGGTAAATCCTCTGTCCAACGATCATAGAATATATGTGGAATCTTAAATTTAGCTACTGATGTGAATCCATCAAAATGTTGTGCATAATTCGTCACAAAATTCACAGAATTAAGATTTAAGTGTAATTTTAATAAAGTTTATAATAGAATTGTGTTTTGTTCCAATATTTAGAAATGCAAGTGTTTACCTTATAGTCCCCAAATAAGGAAATAAATTTCAAAGATACCAAGCTGGTTTTCTTTGTTTTTTTTTAAAGATTTATTTATTTATGCATACAAGCACCTGCTGGGATGCAGGCCAGAGGTGTAGGGTGGTGAGAGGGTTCACCAGAGAGAGTGGGGAGCAGAACAGGCAGATCGACCGAAATACACTGCTGAGGGGAGCAGCCAGTGAGGCAGGAGAGGTCTGCTGGGCCATGTGGGAATCTCCCTGGCACCTGCATCTAACGCGCAGTATAGCTGCTGATAGCTCCACAGTGCTGGGCTAACCAGTTGCGCCACCAGGGAGGCCAAGCTAATTGATTTTCAAAAAACAGTAAATATTATTAAAATTTTCTAAGCAATGGAAGTTTTTTAAAAATAACAAACATTGAGAGGGCCTCCCTGATGGCGCAGCGGTTAAGCGCTGCGCTGTGCAGTTATCAGCAGTGGACGATTTGAGATTCCCACATGGCGCAGTAGACCTCTCCTGCCTTGCCCGCTGCTCCCCTCAGCAGTGTATTTCTGATCTGCCTGTTCTGGAACCCACTCTTTCTCTGGTGAACCCTCTCGCCACCCCATGCATTTGGCCTGTACCCCAGCTTATATGCCTAAATAAAGAAATCTTTAAATATATACATAAAATAAACACTGCAATTTTAAAGATGACAAGAGGGCCTCCCTGGTAGTGCAACAGGTTAAGCTGCAGCACTATGAAACTATCTGCAGCCACTGCAGCACGAGATCAGTCCCCATACAGGGAGCTTCCCACATGGCGCAGCAGACCTCTCCTGCACCTGCTGCTCCCCTCAGCAGTGTATTTCAGTAGATCTGCCTGTTCTGCTCCCCACTCTGTCTCTGGTGAATCCTCTCACCCCCACACTTCTGGCCTATATGCCAGCTTGTATGCATAAATAAATAAATCTTTTAAAAAATTTTAAAAAAAGATGACAATAATTGCAATATAAATAAGACTTATTTTTAAAATACAGAAAAGATTACAAGTACTAAAAAAAATACCAGGATATGAAAATCAATGAAAATAACTAATTATTTTAGTTCTAAAGGAATCTGGGACAAGACAAAATTGAGTTTAATAGAAATTAACAACTTCTAGTAAATATTTTTAATGAAAGAAATCTCATTTAGGAAACTCAATTCTTATCTGCAAATGTATTTGACCCCTTTTTCAGCACTGTGTGATAGACACTTGGCAAATTTTACATAGAGAAAACATTTGTACAATCCTACCATTAAAGCAGTTTTAATAAATTTATAATAAAACTTTGTTTTATTTATTCAACAAGCTATGTAACTGTATCAGTTTCCTCATAATTCTATTAGATTTGTAAATTACAAAAAAGAATATTTTCTTGTTTTTCAACCTAGGTCTCTAGTCAGTGTTGTTCTGTCCCATTCCGTCCTTCATGAGCCAGCGTCCCAGAGTCCAAGTCTACTTTTGCCTGAACGACTCAAGTAGATTTCTCTTTTTTTAAAAAAAAATTCTTTGTGCCACATTTCTTTTTGCTAAATTCTAACACTGACTTGTTTGCTTTCTATGTAAATTTAATTTTATACAAATCTATTTCTATCTTTATGTATCAAATATATTATGACTAACTTATCAAAAAAGATAAACTCTATAATCCTTGGAAAGTTAACCACCTTTATCTCTATAATAGACAGGAATGGGAATATTTATTTGTGTACAGTATGCTTTGTGGTTTGGAAAATATTTGATTTGGGAAGAATGTGGGTTCTGAAAATAGAGTGAAATAATGATTTTATTGTATCATTCTGCAACAATATTTAAAACGTAAATATATGTATTTTTATGTGGTCATTGAGTTAACTAACATTACTCATTATTTTCCAAACAGGCAAGGAGGTAAAAGATACATAAGGCATGAGACCTTCTTGCTAAGAAAGATCTTACAATGTTAATAGAATCTAAAGTTTGAAGATATTCCAATGGGCAATAAACCTACTTACTACTGTGAATACAGGTTAAAAAAAAGAGTGGGAGATGAATTCTTTAGCGCATAGAACTTGCTTACTACTTTAACAAAACAGCAGCAAATAAGAATAAATTGACCTTTTGTTTCATTAAGTATGGCCCTAAGTGGTAAGTTCAGATGGAAAATCAATCAGCATTTGAACACAGCAAATTAGAAGAAATAAACTTGCTTATAAAGTCAAAGAGAAATTTATCCAGTTACAAATATAAGGAACTGCATACTGGTCAACTAAGACTAATATTTCATTACAATCTCTTATTTGTTAGGCTTTCAAGTTCCATATATGGAAAAGGAAATTCCTTGAAGAGTAGTGTGACTGAGATAATTTGAATTAAACAAAATTCCAAACGTTATTGTGACCACTGAATAGTTCTTCCAAGGAACTGGGTTAAATGGAAGAATCTTCCAGAATGGAATTAGTACAGAAAATTTACTTGATGGAGTGTTCTGTATTTCTCGAAACACGAGCTATTTTAAACCACTAGGTCATAAAGTAGTGATTTATCCTGTGCTTCAACAGATGGCACAATTGAAGAAAGGCCAAGCTCTTCTGGATAAATGGCACGCACTTGGACTTAGAAATGCCTGAAAGCTATAGAAATAAAAGCAATGGTTTCTCTTGTTTTATCATTACTATTTCTCTGAATTGTTAGCCTTCTTTCAGAAATAATTTACTCCAAGTCTGTTATTTTAGGCCACTATGAATTCAGCTTTCTAAGATCTGAGCTTGTTTTGTGTTAACCCCTCCTCTTAAATTAGGTACATTGGGCAATTATCTCTTCTGCCTGGCAAGTCTCTAAATGAGTATTCTAGAAACACTCGTTGAGGAACATCAAAGTTAGTACAGGAAATAATTCATGCATTCTCCAGAAATTCAGAGTATTTGTTGAAACCGGTGAAGTCCTATAACAGGATTATTACTTAAACTATCCAATGAGATATTTACTCAAAATTTGAAAACAAGGTATCACTCTTGGAGAACACAGTTTTTTCTGTCTCTTAGATCTTTGGAATCATGGCACATACTTCTATAAATAGCAGAGTGAACACAGATTATTTTGGAAGTAATTCCTGGGAGGGAAGCATGTTTTCTATCCTAAGCAAATATATTTTGACATCTTAACCTGCTTTACTTTTGGCAGTGGAAGGTAAAATGAATTGCCTTCCAAAGTGATCATGTGGGTTATTAGCAATCTTACAGTAGCAACAATATTATGTTACTGAATCATTCATGGATAGATGCTGTTTCAAGCAAAATGAACTGTGGTCCCTTATATATAACTAACACAGTCTTCAAAATTGAGTATATAAGTTGTTCCAATTCTGTAAGTGATTTTGTAGCAGAAGAAAATGTCAGCATTACTAATACAATTATTTGTTACCATACAGCTATTAAAATTTTTTAAATGCCCTCCTTGCAGAAAATTGTTGTATTAAGCTATTTTGTCACATCCTGTTTTTTTTCCCCCCTGTGGATTAGTTAAGATCAGATACAATATAGCTGTTTTAATGAAGCTAAGGAAGTTGTGAAACAGAAGAGAGAGAGAAATGAAATTTTAGATTGTCAGTTACTGCCCAGTAATAGAACCATTTGAAGAGAGGGGGGTAAACTTAATAGTGTCAAATAAAAAAAGTGTTTACTTCAAGGTGGGTATGGATTGGGAAAATACAATGAAAGATCATTAAATGCATTCAATCCCAGGAAAAACAAGTGTGTGAGAAAAATGTCAGAAGAAGTTGGAATGAACAAACACTGGTAATCTCTCATCAATTACCCAGACTTACAGATAAAATATATTTGTTTCTTATCTGGCTTTGTATTTGACTCTCCCACTGATCAGTGTCCTCCCAGGCAAATTGCTTTCTAACCTTCAGATTCTTTATTTTAAAATAGTGATTTAAAAACATCATCTACATGATATAATTGCTTTGAGGATTACATAAAATTATTTATCCACTAAGAAGCCATTATTAGGCCCTCCTGGTGGCGCAGCGGTTGAGCGCTGCGCTGTGGAGCTGTCGGCAGCGTGTGATGCGAGTTCGACGCCCGGCCAGGGAGATTCCCGCATGGCGCGGCAGACCTCTCCTGCCTCGCCCGCTGCTCCCCTCAGCAGTGTATTTCTGATCTGCCTGTTCTGCTCCCCACTCTGTCTCTGGTGAACCCTCTCGCCGCCCCACGCCTCTGGCCTGTACCCCCGCTTGTATGTATAAATAAAAAAAAAAAGAAGCCATTATTAGTAGTTAATGCTTTATGAAAATTTATAATGTATCAAAACCTTTTTAATATTCATGACACTGCTTTCAGGTAGGCACTATCATTGTCACCTACATTTTATAAGTGAGAAACTAAAAGTGCTATAAGGTTAGTAACTTGGTCAAGTTCACACTTCTAGACTGTGTTAAGATTATAATTTATACACTCTGCTTCTAGAGATGGAAATTCAACCCACTCACTCCAATAATTGTTGATCAAATATGATTAGCTGTTGCCAGTACTCTTCAATCACTATTTTACCCCCAACCTACTTTATAGACAGTTATAATTAAATTCTGATATAATTCACCTGAATAATTAAAAAAAATCTACAAACTGAATGGAATAAAACATATACAAATATCCTATACAATTTCGAAAATTTTATATAATTTGCATAAGGCAAACTATTTTTAAAATATCTTAATACAGGAAAAAAATCAATTTGAGCTTTATCAGAGGAATTTGAGTTAATCCAGTCCAAAGATTGGAAAACTGACTCTTATACACCAGATAAATCTGTAGTCGGTTTTTATGCCACTTACTAGCTAGCAATGGTTTATATATATATATATATATATATATATATATATATATATATATATTTAAAGATTTATTTATTTATACATACAAACTGGGGTACAGACCAGAGGTGTGGGGCGGCGAGAGGGTTCACCAGAGACAGAGCGGGGAGCAGAACAGGCAGATCAGAAATACACTGCTGAGGGGAGCAGCGGGTGAGGCAGGAGAGGTCTGCCGCGCCATGTGGGATTCTCCCCAGGCGGGCATTGAACTCGCATCACCGCTGCCCACAGCTCCACAGCGCAGCGCTTAACCGGTTTTTAAATTTTAATGTTTGAAAAAAAAAAGAATATTTTGTGACACTGAAAAATTATATGAAATTCATATTGTAGTGTCTGAATAAAGATTTTAATTTTATCAATATAAATTTTGGGAAATTTGTTTTGTGTCTTCTTTATACATAGTATCAACATAATATGTATAAGTACATAATATCTATTTAATATCATAGGTTACATTATGATCTACAAAACCTAAAATACTATTTATCTGGTCCTTTACAGAAATTTTTCTGATCACTTAATTCTAGCCCTAGCCAAATAGTCTTTTTTTTTAGATATGAAAATTGAGACTCATTGGAACTGTGAAACTTGCCTAGAATCATCTCAGACTAGTTAGAGGAGAACCTTACCCAGAATCAAAGACTTCTGACTGTAGGTTCATTGCTATAGACCCATAAATGATCCCAAAGACCTTGAACTTGTTAGATCCATGAGGCTGTGTCATAAGAAACTAAACAGGGATTTCAATGAGCTTTTAGCTTTTCTTTTAAAAATAAGCTGAGTATTTACAGCATGGCATCACACCTTTCCAGAGAACTGAAGTCACCCAGAGTCTCATGAAGAGAGAAAACTATTCTTGCACAATATCTAAAATGAATATTTGAATTGCAGCAGGACTAAAGTAAAAGGAAACATAATCACAATTTGCTTAGAAGATTAAGTTCAATTACACTTAGGTTTTTAGGGATTAGAGACAGTGATAGTGAGCTGAATGGCATGTGCTGATAAATGCTTCTATGAAAAAAAGAAAACTTTTTTATGTGCTATCTACTCAGAGGTTGAACTAAATACCAAAGATAGCATAGGGTTTTTAAGAGATAATCAGAACAGAGTTGACCACAAGGAAAGGTAAAATGAAAGTTTCCAATACAGAATCCAATCTTATATTATTAAATGAAAATGGCCAAGTCTTCACTCTCATCTTGTTACTGATTTCTAATGTTAATCTTTCTCTGCCAGATATCTTCCCTTTTGGGGAAAAAAAGTTAAGTTTTGTCACTGGTAATGGGTAAGATTAATTGCTTCTTCCTCATTCATAAATATGCACATTAAAACCAAGGACTTAAGCCTTTAAACTTAAAGTTTGTGTTGTACTTTTATGTCACAAGATTTTATTCTTTTTCACACTAAATTTTTGTTTTCAGTTGACTTTTATAAATAAATACTTTGCTAGGTTTCATATAGACCTTTCTGTTTTGAGGGAAAAGGTGCAAATATTAGGGATATTACACATTTCATACCTTTCCTACATCAGTTCTGTCTGAACTCAAAGTTTACATTCAATTTTCAATAAATCTTCCCAGGTGGCAGAGTATACCAGTAAATATACCAAAAGCTTAATTTTTCATTCTAAAAAACAGAGACTTCAAAAAAAAAAAAAAAGACTAATGATGAATTCCAAGTCTATATTTTCTTCACTAAGCACTCCTTGAACTCTATACCACCATATTTCTACATCCAACAATCTATCCAGAATTTGTAAGCAGGCATTTCAAAGTTATATGCTCAAAATCCAACTTTAGATCCAATACCACTTCCTTCAACCTTCCCTTCTGAACAAAAGAACAGCCATCATGTTGGTTTTTAAAACACACACAGCTACTTTTTTTTGTCTCTCACTCCCATATCGATTTCAATTCAGTTCTCTTGGAATTCAAAATCTTCCACTAGGTTACCTATTTTTTTCCCTCTCCATTTCAATAATTACTCTTCAAGATCCCATCATGGCTTTCTCAATTTCTATAACAGCAGTTCCTTGCTTTCCATTTTTGTCCCTTTTGGTCATTTTCACTAATTAAGCCAAATGATATGTAAATACACTACTTAAACCATATCCCTTGCCAGCTCACACCACTGTGTTATATTTGAAATAAAGTCTAAATTCTTTGCTATGGCTTCAAAGGCATAATCTAGCTTCCCTCGGCCTATCCAACCTTTTCCATGACTATGGTCATACCATTCATTCTAGCCATGTTTTTACTTTGCAAATATGCCAAGCAAATTTATAAACCAGTACATATCATGCTTGATTATTAACTTGTCATGATTTCTCTCCAAATCTTCAAATTATTATTTTATCACTTTTCATGCATGGTCTCTTTGGGTCATCTATGACCACCATATAAATAGATCATTAGCCCCTTTCCCATTTGGTTTCCTTTCTCACTTTTTATTCAAATTTATACTCGCCATTATTTTTGTTTTGTTTTCTATAATCCTTCATAGAATGTGAATTCAGATAGGCAGAAATAGAACCTCTGCATAATCATCTGGCACATAATAGGTAATCAATAAATACATGTTTAATGAATCAAAGTAAAGCTACTAAAAGAAAGAAAGCAATTTTCCTTTCTTTTTTTATTTTTTGGAGGGGGGTTGTTTTTTGAATTTGACATGATTAAGATTTATTTCCATGACACCAATGTTGCCTCTTTAAAATGCCTTGAGCGATTTGGCACATGCAACAATGGCAATTGTATTAATCTCAACGAATACTATTATAAAATAGTTCTCAATCATGGTTTAAAAACCAACATAAATATAGACTGAAATCCCTCAAAGTATGTCATATTAATTTGAGATATTAGACCTAAAAATCCTGTATTTATAAAAGGAAAGGAATTATGTTTCTAGTTATTCATTTTATTACTCATCAAGTATGCAAATTGGGCTGGTGGGGATGGAAATTTAATAAGGGCCATATTAGTTATCCATGTGAAAATACTGAAAAAATATTCTTTATTATGAAAAAACTAGTAAAATAAATAGTTTTGATTGGCTATAAGTAATGTCATGCTTATGCAAATAATGTCTAAAGGTACTCAGATCTGACTTCTTTACTATAAATTTTAAATATTAATGATTATATGACATTCCCATGTAGTTCATTTTAGGAAAATAAGTGTTTTCAGCTGTCACTTTCTTGACTTCGTATCTTATTCCTCATAATATTACCCAATAATATGTTGTGCCATGCTAGAATTCTCTGTTATGTCTTCATGTCTAATTATACCAAATACCATACATATCATGAAATCAAATTATTAGAGATCTGACCATTTAAGTGAAAAATACAACTGTCATTCCAACGAAAGCTTTACCAAAAATACACTTACGTAACTCACTCTGACCAAAAAAAAAATAACAGTTAGGTAAACTCTCTCATTAAAACATGTATTGGGACACCAGAAAACATTTAGTCATTCAGGAAATAGGGATTAGTAGCATTAAATTCTTTGCGTTAGTAATTCCATTCCTTTGAGGGTCATCTAAAAATTAGTTAAACTATTTAGATCCATTTAGAAACCTTGAAAAGTTCACTAACATAAACATTTCCAAATCAATGTTGATAAGCTATCTTAATTATTTGCTGCATAAGCTACTAGAACAAAAACTAGTGCTAATTATCCAACTATAAAATTAACTAGACTTACAAGTGAATCAGATCAGCTCCACAAATTATCTGAGCACAAATTAAAAATAAGTATCATTTCATACATTTCCATACATATGCCATTTTACATATTACACAACAAAATATTTTAGATAAAATAATTTAGTCATGGGATTACTTATGATTACGTATATAAAGTAATTATAATAATAAATAAAAATATTTAAACTGTAACTTGTAGTTTCTACTTTTAAAGTATAAATGATGACACTGTCCTAAATTTGTTTAATATTTTAATCCCATCATTTTATGGAAGTGGCAAAATTTCATTGTGTACTTGTAATAATCAAATAATATTACTAGCATTAAAAATGAACATTATTTTCTATATCTTATGCAGCTTGGAAAATTAAAAATATATTGCTAAATTGAAAACTGTATAATAAATATCACAGAATCTGTTATTAGCCATTATATTTAGGGTAATTGTGGCCCTTTCTGTTTGTTCTTCTTTCTTGGGCAACTGAGCCTGCTTCTGTGATAGCGATTTGGATTAGCCATTTATCATCTACATTGAGTAATTTCTCATTTTTCACTCTATATTGACTTTTTCTATTGATATGCTACTGCTGAACATGTTTGCTTCCTGTATTCTTCTGACAAGAAAAGAAATGCAGTTAGAGGCAGTGGGGATAAGGCATACAAGTGGATAAATGCAAGACTTTGCTTACGACTTTCTGCTTCTTAAACCTCAGAACTTGTGCATTAGTATCATTCTACTAAGAAATTGAAGATTAGGTCTCGGGGAGTAGTTAATTTACAGAAAAATCATAAAAGTATATATAATATAGTAAAATTTCTGTAATGTATTTTATATATAAACAAAACAGGTCAAAGCTAAGTAACAAGAACAGCTACTTTTGAGATTCTTATACCAGAAAATATTTTATTCAATTTCTTAAATTTGTATTTAATTTTTCAAATAACTTAAATTGAAAAAAATAGCTGTTATCACTTGCTAAGATAAAAAAATCATTGAATAATTTCTGTTTAAAATTAGTCATAAAACTTTTACTGATGTTACAAAATTCCAGACATCATTCACATTTTATAGAAGAGATGGAAATAAAACTAACAAAGTAATTAAAGTCCCTCTTTTATTTTCAAACATTGTCTTAATATTTTCAAATATTTACATAATAGCTTAAAAAAAAAAAACAACTGATGTGATCGCTGCACTTTTCCAAATGTCCAGAAACTTAAAGTATATAAAATAAAGAAATACAAAATTTTCTAGTGGCATCCTTTAAGTGTCTATGGCGCACTAGTCTTCTATAATTGCAATGATTGTATATATTTCATCTTTGTTGGTCATAAAATCCTTGAAGTTGGAACTCCCTTACTTATCCTAGAGAGCTACAATATTTTTCACGTAACAAGTGCTCAGTTAAAGTTGTCAGTTGAAATTTTAACCTCTAACTCATTCAAAATTCCTCAGACTATTTGGTAATTCTCTTCCTGTAAATTGTATGCAAATCTCAAGTAAGAACTAGAATTACATTTTAAATATGCAATGTAGTATCTATTTAGTAAATAAATGGAAGAAGTGTAATTATTTAATAACTGAGGTCCGTGCCAAAAAACTGAAATTGCCAGTCCATTGAGGCTAAAGAGTCACACTGGCTGCAATAGGTGAAGTCTGCTTTGGTAGTCTGTTGGATTATAAAGCTATAGTCTAAAGCACTTAATGAATTATTATCTTAACTATTCAATTTTTTTGAAATCCAGTCTGATCGGTCACAACAGAGTCAATCGGGGTTCAAGTGTCAGGAATGCTCTGTTTGTAATACATGCTATTATGGCATCATTTAGTGACATTCAAGTTTCAATACAAAGAAGAAAGACGACCTGACCATTACATTTTATAATATAATTTTTGGTGACTTCATAGATGAAAGAAAATGCCAAGGGATTATATAAAAGTTATTTAATTTGTCCTTTTTTTATGGTTCAGGGTCACATTGAAGCAAATCATAGAAGTTAAAAATATGGAATATGCATTTACTATATCCGTTGATTTCATACAGTTCATCTTTTAAAAATTAAAAAAAAGTATGTTCCATTTGGAATACACCAAAATAAGAGATAAACCAAAAGTTGTATACATGCTAAAATTAAAACTTTAGCACATTTTGTATCTTCATTTTTCTTCAAATAAGCATACAAATTTAAAAATTAATTTCTAAATTATCTAGCAAAATAACTGAATTACAAAGCACTCTACTGAATAGTCTACCAACACAGTAAAAGAACACACTTCCCTGCTCACCCTTCCAAATTCACCATCTCTGTGTACACATCAAATAACATTCATGAACACACTGGAAAAAGCTAAATTAACAAACTGTCCTTAAAATCACCAGTATAATTTTAACACTTATTAAAAGGCCTCGCAATTCTTATTATACCTGATATAAATATTATCAAAAAAAATACTCTCTTTATGTCAAAGTTAGTTCAGCTATTCTAGCGTCATCTTGGGTAAACATGTGAAAATGGTTAAACAATATTTTTCTATGGCAACAACTGAAATTCGAGGATATTCTTAGTTACATCAGCAAACAAAGAAACTAGAAGTTTGTTTAAAGCATTGGAATTAAACAAGATTTCTTCTTTTCTACTTTTCCATCTTACACAACTAAACTCTCTTTTACTTTGATGAATTAAAGGGTAACTTAACCCAAAACAAGATATTCCAACTAATCTATATGGCAACTTGTTACTATGCCTATTTTTTGTAAAGAAAAAACAATACAAGAAGCTTATTTCTAAGTGAGTTTCATTGTGAGACTGCAAACTAAATTTTAAGGCAAAACTAATATATATTAGCTTTATGCAAAACTAATAGATATGTATATTTAATTATAGATATATATTATATATTTCATGATTGTGATACTTTATCAAAATCAATAAGCGTTGTTTTATAAATATTGTTCATTTCAGTGAAATTATTGGATACATTTTCTATATGGATTTTTAACATATATTATTATGTATTTAAAATATTTCATGATCCTAACACTTAGAATCAATGTATCATTTAAATTATTTGTATTTCTATATTCATAAATTCATAT
Source organism: Scalopus aquaticus (assembly GCA_004024925.1). Lineage (NCBI taxonomy): Eukaryota > Metazoa > Chordata > Mammalia > Eulipotyphla > Talpidae > Scalopus > Scalopus aquaticus. The sequence goes on from PVIJ01000886.1 coordinate 14,779, forward strand.
TGCACATTTGTAGTTTTTCTTAAATGTTGTCTTCTTACACACTTTTGGAGAACATACTAAAGTTATCTTCTCTAAATGTAGGACAATTTTCTTTTACTGGAAATATTAAGGGCCATCAATACCTCAATTGTGAAGCTACAACTGGGTCTTCTTTTAATTATTTTATATTTTTACAGCTACATATTTCAAAAATGGTTAGCCTTTTTTAAAAAGTTATTGTGTAAATATGTCCACTCTGTTCAAACAGCTGAGGTTTTGGAATATAAGGGTAATCGGGTGTACATTATCCTCCATATTTATCATATATGATCTCAGTTACTACTTTGTCTCCTAAAATTTTAATTTTCACATCAGTACAATGGTAATCACAATATCCTATTAAATTATTTTATAGCTATTGGTGTTAAATTACGTACTTATGCAAGCTGTTTAGCACATGCCTCACAAACAATGACTACTCAAAAACACCTGAAGCTAATGTTTCACAAATAAGTAGTCTTTTGACCTTAGCTCCTGTGCTACAGTTGCTTTCCAATTAATATGAAGAATTGGTCTTGCTCCAGTACATACTTCTTCCATAAGTTCTAGTTTCCTCTCTTAGGCCAATCATGGATCAGTTTAAAAATTACCATCACCTTTCACTAGATTTATTAGATACTACTTTCCACCAGACATGGACATCTGCCATCCATACTTTTGTTTCTTAAGGTAATAGTCTTACTGAATATATGACTCTTCCCCTCCCCCTTTCCATCACAAATAAATCGGTTGACTATTTACCAGGAACCCAGTTGTACTTCCATAAAAATAGTTAAATTATCTATGAACATTTTATAGATAAATAACAACCCATAATATTTGCCAGAGGATTGAAAGTTTCAAGTTTTCCATTAGGAAATACAGCCCACAAACAAAAGAATCAAGAGAGAAAATGATGAATGGCCTTATGAATAGTGATGGTTTATAATAAAGTTTTTATTTAAAAAGCGTTAAATAATACATACTCCAGAACATCGGTGTTCTGGGAAATTACTTTTTTAAGAATATGAATTCTAGAAGGCAAATCTTCTTACAACTGTTCTGGGTACTTTCATTATCTGATTTACAATTCTATAACTATTTTTCTTAAATTTGTGGTCTGCAGCCTTTTAACACATTTCTCAAAGGTGGATATGTGGTGGAATGCAGACCCCATCAATTTGTCTAGTTTGTTTTTTTGTTCCCTAACTGCTGAAGAAATAGATTGCTTAGAAATCCCAGAGGAATATGATTGGGCCAGAGTTAGGTTGGCTCATAAATTTCAAATAGTACAATGCTTTTCTTGTTAATTACTGGGCTACAACCAGACATCCGGATGAAGGGCAAGAAACACTTCTTTAAGATAATGATTGATTTCCATAAAGATGAGGATTTTAACAAATTTCAATATGCAGTTGCTGGGGCGGGAGGGTGGGTGGCCACTAATTAGTTTTACCGTTTTCAGCAGATGTTGAATTCAAAATGCCAGCAGTATCTCAAATGCCAGTCATTAGGGTTGTCTTTCATCGAAGAGTGCTGACCAATGAAATCTCCACTCTGTTTAATGAGACCGATCTAGGCAGTCAATTACATCAAATCTCTACCAAAATCCTTAACATATCTGCAGAGTGTGCAACAGCAGCAGCGGCGGCGGCGGCGGCGGCGGCGGCCAGGGGTTTCCAGCACTAATAGAGAGAGTCTCTGCCGCATTAGGAAGGAAAAAGGGGGGAGGGAAGGGGATGCTGGAGCGGGGGTAGGGGCGGAGGGGAGACAGTATTTTAACGTCAAGGGAAAGCTCCCAAGTGGGAGGGGCTGGTGGGAGAGCGGAGCTACGTAAAGGGTAAAAAGCTAAGTAAGGCGATTAGAGAAAGAGCCTTAATGTAGCTCAAGAAAGGATCCACCCCCACCAAGCTCCTTCCCGGTCCCTTCCACCGCAAATCCAATTTACCAGTTGCAAATAAAAAGCTGGAAAAATGTAAAGACCCAGAGTTGAAAACATTTTCACTTTAATACTGAAAAAATATGCCATTATAAAATCCTCGAATAGAATTAGTAAGTTTCACGTGCTTCCTCGGTTCTGTTTTTTTTTTTTTCTTCCTACTTTATAAGTAAGATTTACACCAGCACAGAATTGCTACCATAGGATCGCAGCCTAAGCACTAGAGTGACATTAATTGGTCATGCTTAACTGCCTCAAAATCTTTTTTTTTAAATAATTACACTGATACTATAATAGAAATCATGGGTACGTATTTTACATTCAGATGGAAGGCATTATTGGATATGTATAGAAAAATATTCCCCCTTAAAATAAAATAAAACATCACCATCAAAATGAAAGAGCCCAAAACAACCCATAAAAACTTCGCTCAACAAAATACATTTTAACTCATAAAATGGACTGATGATTTAGCCATGCAAATATTTTAAATAAAAACTTTACATTTTTTTTCACAGTAAACGTACGCTCTGAACTGCCTACCGATCACAAATAATGGCGAAATGGCACTTTCTGATTATACTGTATTTTGTTTATAGAAAGTTTGATACGATGGGACTTATCAGGTAAGAGGGTGGGTGCTGTGAACTTGACGCCTTCTCCAGTTGCGGGGGAGGGCAGCGTCCCTGGAGCGCGTGGAATCCATGCGAGCCATGCAGCACTTTTTTTTTTTTTTTTGTCTGAAGTCAAAGTTACTTATTTACAATACATTCATGCCTTCGTGCAACTGCCCATCCCTGCGCAGCCAACAGGGAGCCATCGCGCCCCCCTCCTCGCGGGGCTAATCCACGGGGGAAAAATAGATATCTCTATATATAGATGTAGGTATATGTATATATGTATAGGACCTTGGCAGCCATCCCCAGGAGCCCTGCAGCTGAGAGCGAGGGCACTGTCAGTTCTTGGAGCAGGGCCCCTGCTGGGCTGTGTCAAAGGGGCTCTCAGCAAAGAGCGAGCTGGCAGCGCTCTCCCAGCTCGCCACAGTCTGCTCTTTGTTTCCAGCAGGGAGCTAAGGGGTCAGACCCTCTCAGTTGAGCGAGTTCATAGTGATGTGTTTACTTATGTCCATCAAGCCTTGGGGTGCGCGGGACTTGGATTTCAGCTCCTCAACCCCTGGGATGCCGGCGGGGGTAGGAAGGGGGGGGCATTGTCTTATGGCTCCCCTGCTTGAGCAGGTTGGGGTCTTAGTCTGAGAGCGAGTGAGAGCCACAGTCATACACTCTGTGCGCCCCATCTGCGTTGTAAGGCCCATTGTGCCAGTAGGAAGAGTCACAGACTGTCTGCAGGGAATTAATTTCGGACGCCGAGGAGTTGGCGTCCCTTCGCTTAGACCGCTTTCGATTCCTCAGGATAAACACAAGCATGCCCACCACAGTGAAGGCGGAGGTGACAAACACCAGCAGCAGTCCCGGGACCAACACGGAGATGGACACCCTGCTGGTGTCTAGGTAGGAGTTGGAGTGCGTCCCAGTCTCCGCCAACCCAGTGCTGTTTTTACTGTGAGAAGTTAGCGTGGGCGAAATCCTCGCGTACAGCTGGGGGCAGATCTCGTCATTGGCGAGGAGCATGAAATCCTTCCTAAAGAAGTTCACCGGCGTCTCACACTTGAGGTCGCTCATCAGCACTTCGGAACCCAAGCGTTCTGCCCATTGCTTAAAAGGCACAATGGTGCAGGAGCATTCCCAGGGGTTTCCGTGCAAGTCTATTTGGATGATGGAGGTTAATTGGTCCAGCACCCCTGCCACCGGGAGGTACATGAAGTAATTGTTGTGCAGGCTGAGCTTAGAGAGCGAGACCCCAGCGAACACATCCACTGGTAGAGACCTCAGCAAGTTGTTGTTGAGAATGAGGATCCTCAGTTTGGGCATAGCATTGAAGGTGCCAGGAAGAATGAGCTGGATCGCGTTATACTCCACATTCAGATACTCGAGGTTCTGCAGCCCCATGAATTTCTCCCGGGACAGCGTGTCCAGGTAGTTGCTATCCATATAAAGCCACCTGAGTTCCAAAAGGTTCTTAAAAGTGTTGTTCTCTATGGTGGCGATATTATTGTTGCCCAGATCCAAAAGAATGAGATTCTTGTAATCCACAAAGTGTGATTTTCGGATGCTATGAATCTTGTTATCTCGCAGGAAAAGCTCCTGCACGTTGGAGAGTTTGGGCTTTAAATCAGCCAAGCTGCTCACGTTCCGATTGTTGCAGTTCATCTTTAAACCTGACCCTGGGATGTGGTCGCAGCTGCAGCCCCCAGGGCAGGGCAGACCGTTAGCTGGGGGTTTGTTTCTGGTGCTGCCTGTGGCTATCGCTGCCGTGGGTCTGATTTTGATCTGCCAGTTGCCTGGGATTTTTGTACCTCCATTTGGAGCAGACCCTGGGGTGGCATGATCCTCTTGCCCATTTGTCTTGAAAGGAGTTGGCAGGGGGCCAGGAGCGAAGGTCTCTTCTTGGGCAGGGGGTGCTGGGAGACTAGAATCAACTCTGTTTTTCAAAGGACACAAGTCCTGCTCAGTGGTTTCATTGAGGTCTTTGCCCTGCAGTCTGGTGGGGGCTTCGCAGACCACTCGGCCGATCAGGGCATTTTTGGGAATGTTTTCAAGCCACTCTTTCAGGGAGAGCAGATCACAGGTGCAGTCCCATGGGTTATCCTCTAGCAGGATCTCAGCAATGCCAGGGATTTGCTCTAAGACCTCCTCATAGGGTAGTGTTTTCAGCCTGTTTCCCCGGAGGTCGAGGTGGGTGATGGGCACATACTGGAACACGTTGGCTGGTAGGGTGCTGATCAGATTGTCATTTAAAATGAGAACCTCCAGCTTGTTCAAGTCCTGGAAGGCTCCTGGATCTATATCCCGTAATAAATTAAAATCAGCCTGGAGGTATTCCAGATCGTCCAGCCCCAGAAAAGTCTGCTTTCGAAAAGACTTTATCTTGTTGTTGTTGATATGCAGCCGTTTCACCAGCTGCAGCCCCAGAAAAGCCCCAGGAACGATTTCATGCAAGCCATTGTTTTCCATGTGCAAACTAACAGCATTATAAAAGTTAGCGAACTCATTAGGGAAAAGTCGAGTGAGGGAATTGCCATGCAGAAATAGATGGTAGAACTGGGAAGTCGGGGCTGTGAAACGCTGCAGACTTGTAAAGCCCTTTTTTTCACAGTCTACGTGTAGGTCCCCTTCTATCTCATTGCAGGAACAGATCTTCTCTTTGCAAACGTCCCCTGTAACGTTTCCAGCGGCAAAACAAAGAGACGTCTCCAGCAACAGAATCCAAAGCAGCATTTTTAAAGCGAGCAATTCATCCCCGATCTCATCACAAAGTAACAGCGACCATCCTGCTCGCCACAGACACAATTCAAGTTCATTTAGTGCTCCAATGTCCGAACCCAAGAAAGGAGAAGAAAAGGGTTTGGGGGGGTGGGGGTGGATTCCTTCCTCCCTGACCCCCCCGCACTGCAACAACCCAGGCGCCAGTCAATAATTATATCCACAAACTATCCAGGCACGTAGTGCAAGGCAAGCAAAAAAAAAAAAAAAAGTAGAAAAAAAATAACCCCACTCCCTCTCAACCCTTTAAAAATAACCAAAAAGAAGTTAAATATATACATATAAATTAGAAATACACCCTTACAGAATCTCGTCTAGTGGTCCTCACTAACGAGGAAGGGAACAATGCTAGTAATTAGAAGCAAGTGCATGTTAGAGAAACAAGCAGGGGGTTTGCAGCGTAGTACGGGCGCACTGCCTGTGCATGGCTGTGCGTCGGACTGACCTTGCCTCTCTGATAGAAAGCAGGGGTTTCCGCGGCTTCTGTTGTGGAGGCGACTGATGGAGTTCTCCCTGTGGCTGCGGGTTGCCCAGAAGTCCCCCCGAGGTGCTGTCCAGTACCCCCGGTGCTGAAATCAAGCCGGACAGAAACACTCACGCTGCCATGCCAATGGCGCTGGAAAATTTCCGCAATCGCTGCGTTTTGTGGCTGTCCATCCTTTTTCTTTCCTCCCCTTATGTACTCTTCAGCCTTTTTTTCTGGGCTCCGGCTCTCGCTTACAAGCGCTTCTTTTCTTGTTCTCCTTCTCTTTCTTCTGCTCTTTCGGAATTACGTGGAGGGGGCGGAGGGCGAGGGGGGGCGAGTTTTCTGAGGGAAGGAGAGAGCGCGAGAATGAGAGGTGGGGGGGGGAAGAAGAGAGTTGCTAAGAAGCTCTGCTCGTTCCAGCCTGGTGCACTCTGAAAGATCTGACACCCTCTGCTGATCTGCAGTAGCAAAAATCCATCTGGTGAGGGAATGCTGAAGGAAAATAAAAAAAATCAATCCACATACAGGGCAAGCGTTAAAAATGTGGGTATTAAAGATTGTCGAGCCACAAAGAGCTTATTTTAAATGGATTATTTAATTCTTTTTGCGTGATGGAAACTTTACCCTTTCCTTTCCTTGACGACCTTACTGCCCCCCAGCTTCAACGTTTGGAAAGGAGTGCTTTTGAAACATTTATTTCCCAATGGCTTGAATAAAATTAGTGTCAGGGTGTCAAGCGAACAGCAATTTGAGGTAATTACATTGCACGCCATTTTCATCGGTGCTTTAAATGCTTTTCTTCCCCGTCTGCAGTAGTGTTTTATGCTATTTAATGTCACCGAAACCTTTTTTTTTAATTAAAGTGGCTACATAGAACACATATTCATGTCATATATTTTACACAATAATATGATTGGGTATGGTTTTTTGTTCTTTTGTTGCAGGGTATATAATTTAGGCACATACTTTTCTTTTTAAAATGCTATAGAATCTTAGCCAATTTGGTCACTGAGAGTTAGGTTTCTCTGGTGATATTTCTTGAATGTTATTTAAGTCTGCAGGGTGAAAACAAAATGCACACTGACGTCTTTGATTCCAGACCCGAAAGCTTTCGCTGAGAACCAGAAAAGGTTGAAGGGGGCTGGGGAAAATCCCAATATGACTCGTGAGTGCTCTTAAAATCTGTTTGACGATCGCGCGTGCGCGCGCGTGCACGCGTGCACACACACACACACACACACACACACACACACACACAGTTCTTGCATCAGTTCAGATAAGTTTAAAATGCATACAAGTAAATAACCAGTTGCGTTTGAAAGGGAGAGATACAAATCTCCCGATTTCAAAGTCTTGGTGTGGCACGTTATCAGCAGGTATCTGGCAATTTCCTTAAACGCTTATGCAGACAAGGGTCACTGCTTCTTCTGGAGCACAGCGATCTGGCTGTACTCAGAGAGCAAACAGCCCTTTTCTTCAAACTTGGAGGTTCTAGTCAGTTTCTAAAATATCTGCAAGAAGAAAGAATGTGAGGATGCTGTTTCTTATGAGGTGATTTTGATGATTTTTAATATCAGAGTTCACAACTTTTCCATAAATACATTAAAAAAATGGTGCATCATTTTAGGATTTGGCATATAGAAGACACAAAAGAAGTGTTTGGTGCTTTTTCAGAAAAAAGTAAAGACGATATGCTTACATCATTTCACCTTTTAATTAGACTTTCCACAGGTTGGACAGTTGTTACATACCTGCCAATCTAAATAAAGATCAAGTATTGAAAAAAATGTGCATTTTGGGCAGCCTGGAAAGTGAAATATTTCAGGAAAGAACTGGATTTGTTGAACTGTAGGCAAGTGTAGAGAGAGAGGAGGTCTTTTTCAGACAACCTTTACACTTCTAAAGCAATTCTGTTCTTATTTAATTTAACCCATTACCACATGTGGAGAGAAGGAAAAGAGCTTAATCAATTTGAAACCATTTCACTAAAAAATGCTATGGATTGGAGAACTGCAGATATAGAGGAGGGGTTTAAGCTGAAAGAAAAGATATTTCTGTTTCCTTATAGCAGGACTCAAGTCAGAAAACTTATTGACCCCAGGAATCCTCAGAAAAGAGGTCAGCTTCATGCAGTGTTAGTGACTGATAGGAAAAGACAAGACTCTGAAGAAAAGACAGAAAAATGCTGACTATTTAGGAAGAATTACATTGATGGCAGCCATCTAAAATCACACTTTTCAACTTAATTGGTTACCTGTTTATGCAACTGGTTAAATAAATACTTCATATGGAAGATCCAAAGAATATTTAAGTTGACTTAAGAACAGAAATGAGGTAACAAGCAGCTGATATCCACAGTTCATTCCCCACCCAGCCCATTAAACTGTATTTTTCTCTCTCCTGATTTCTCCTTTCTTCTCAAAGCACCAATCACACCAGGATTTTCCTATTTACATTACCAATTTCATTTTCAAATTCTACCCTTCTCAAATAATTCATAGCTGCACTCTTAAAGTGTCACAATCTCTAAGTGAGCAACCAAATTTCAGATGAAAATATTAAGCTTACATCACCTATAAGTATATATCACTGCAAAATTGCAAGCAACAAATAGAGGCACATATAATTCTATTGAAGATGCACCCTTATTAATAAGCTAACAAAATTTGTCTTAAATAACAATTTTCATATATTTCAGAAAATAAAGCAGTGTAGAAAAGCAAACCAACCTTCCAAGCGCTAACTAGTCAATTATAACTGTAAATTTCTTGGTGGAAAATAAAAATATATGGGAAGGTGTATGTGATCTAAACATTTCTAATGCCTTAAGGGAACATTTCTTAGGCATGAACTCTTCATAAAAGGATCCTACTGTATCTATTTGAACTCAAGTGGACTACTTCAATTGCTTTGCCTCTCATGACAGATGATCTCAGGAGCCAAAGATAAAGGACACTCCAGAAGATGATGAGAATTGATAATATTTGCTCAGGGCTGTAGTTTCATTTCTATGCTTTGGCCAGAAGGATTTCAGTTGTCATTAAATGTCATTAAATGTTCATATTTTCTTATTGTTTCTCAAACAGGTTCATCTCTCAAGTGACAAAAGTTAAATGTATACATCACAAAATCATTCGGATAGGAAAGGGATTATCAGTTAATAATCTATTTTTTTTCACAAATGGCATCAATTTTTCAGATGTTTCCCTTTCTGTACTACATTTTAAGATGAAAATGGAGATTTAGAGCAAACATTAATTTTCTCTTTAACCCTATTTAATCCTCTCCAAAATGCTTAAAATTATTTTTTTGTATCAGATGGTCTCCCTTCCCTTATATGTGGACTATTAAAAAAAAACAAAGTAAATCAAAGGATAAAACAAAATAACAAAATGCTTGTATTTTGATAATAGAACTGAGGTTACAGAGGGGAAGATGGGGGGTTGGGAGCAAGAGTGTGTCCAGTGGATGATGCTTTTTTTTTTGATGCTTTGTTTAATTTAAAAAAATGAATAAAACAATAAACTTATTTGGTTTGGATTTTTAATTATATAAATAGTAATATTATTTATATAATAAATGCAAAATTATATCTAAGAAGTCTATCCTCAATCCCCTCATCCATACTACTTTTACTTTCAGAGGGAACAACTGACCATTGATTGGTATATAATGAATTTTATATTACTCTATTTTACAGATTGGAAACTGAAACTCAGGAATACTGAATAATTTACTGAGATTAAATAATATCAGTTACTTTGGCAAAGGCAAAAATGCTACACACTATAGAGCAAAACTTTACTCTCATTTCTAAGTCCCTGTTTGTACTAAATATGCAATAATTTTACCTTAGTTAAACCATCCTTGGGTCAGTTTCCTGATCCAATAATGTGGACTTCGGAGATTTTTTAGTGCCTTCAAGTTTTTTTTTTTTTTTGGGGGGGGTTCTAAATTAGAAACCTTTTAAAAATAATTGTAAAATGGGTGATTTGGTGATGAGTGCAGTGTAGTAGCAATACCTGGTGGGGGTATCCAAATCTTACCTCAGTTAAAAATAAATTAATTTAAAAACCTTAAAAAATAATTTTGAAAAAGGTCTAGTGTCTCATGTTCTTAGACATTACATTTGGGCTTGGAATGTCTTGTTAATGTATTTGAAAAATAAATGTAGGACCTGCAGAATAAATGTAGTAACCACTGTAGAATAGAATTCATGTATTCTGATGAATTTTTATGTACTCCTAACCTTTTATATGCTTCACAGATAGAGTGGCTGCTGAAACTTATTCTTTTGTGATAAATGGGACATAAATCAAAGATATGGGACATAAATCAATTATACCTATAAACAAATATGCTTTTAAGATTGCTCCCTCTTTCTCCTTATCTTCTTTTTGTAGATTGCAATAGAATTGGGGAGGGGGGGCTATGATAGTTATCACATCACAAGACTCCTTAAGGCAAATCAATAAAACATTTTTTAAAATTCTTATGAATTGCTTTTCAAAATGTAGCTACTTTTATCACTACATAAAAGCAAACTAAGTAGAACACACCAAAATACTTTTGCACCCTGTGTCTTGAAGCATCATCTTTCTCTTTTGCATATAATTTCAAATTTATACAGAATTGCTTTCAGGGATAGTTTTATTTTGGAATGGAACTGAATTTATAAGGTCTCATTTGTCTGATTGGACTTAGTGAGGTAGACTGATCAAAAATGCAAAATTCATATTTAAGAAATTCCAAATTTACTTATTTAGTTATTTAACATAAATTAGGCAACCAAAGTTTTGCTTGGAAAGGGTATTATTACTCTTATGTATATACCATACAATACCATACTATCCCAGCCTATATTATGCTATATTTTACCATTCAACAAAGCAAAGAAGGCATCTTTTTGTGTAATGCATATTAATTGGTACTTAATTGTACCATCAATAACTTATTCTATTTTGTAAATGTCACATAAGACCTTGCAGATAATCACTTACTGAAAAACATTGTTTTTTTGTTTGTTTGTTTGTTTTTTTTGTTTCCTATAAAGGACATATTATATTTTTAAGATAAAAAATACACAGTATTTGTACAGGTTTTGGAAAACACTGAAACAGCCAATAAATGAAAATGTACAGAATTCCAACACCCGGAAATTACTACTAATATTTATATTTTAATACACTTTGGCATATAACATTGTGTAAAAAATAATAAGCCTCTGCTACTATGTTACATTAGAGATGGAATTTCTTTGTACAAAATAAACTAATTCATTGAAATTATTTCACATTGTTGTCTATTTTTGCTCCAAACAATAGCTGTGTACATAAATCACTACTACAAATATTGTTATCGCCTTCTTATGTATTCTTAGCAGTAGAGTTGCCAGGTCAAAGTCTTGGAGAAATATTAAGACTTTTGATAAAATTGACCAATTCTCTACTCAAAATTTTTGCCAAATTATACTCTACCAGAAGCAAATGAGATTTACTATTTTCCTAAGTCCCTGCCAAAGCTGTTTAATATCCTTTAAAATTTTTTCCACTCAGTTCACTACCTTTAAAATGAAGTCAATGGTGACCCATTTACATGAGCAATTCATTTTAATTTCTAATTGTTTCTTGAGTAACTTGTTTGCCTTCATTTCTCTTCAATTTTTAAGATATTACTTTAGCTTAAAAATCACTTCTGTGACACTTTCCAAGCCAAGACATCTATTCATCTCACTCCTTTTCACGTTAGCGTATACTGTACAATAATAAATTGTGTGTTCTTTCTAATTTGTCTGAATAATTGATTCCGCACTAGAGTGTAACATTCTGCAGAAAAAAGATAAAATAATTTCATCTTTTATTATTTGTCACCTAGCAAAGTATGGTGCACCTACTATGGTGTACATTCTAGTAGTAAATAAACTAGCACGTGAATTAGTGATATATTGAATAGAAGAGATCACAATTGTTAGAAAGTTCAGAGACAGGATTAATTCACAGACTAAAGACTTGGTAAAGTGATAAAATCTATGAATTATTGAGGCTTTAGGTTTCATATATTCTATGCATTATGTGCACTTGACATATTTTCCTCTGTATTATCATGCATACATTTATGAAATTCTTTTTTTCTCTAGCAAATAAACTACATTGTGTACATCCCATGAGGGTTACTATAGTACCATGCACCTGGTTAACAAACAATAAATGCAATACAATGCTAATGATAGGGATGCATTTCTGTTTTTCTAAAAGAAAGTGGATTGTGAAATTACTGTTGTGAATATAAAGTAAAAAATCATGAAAATCTAAAGACTCAGTGAGGTAAACCCTTCAGGTTACTGAATAGCATTTAAAGTTGTATAAAACAAAAATCATATCTGTTATTCTGTTAGTCTTTTCAGGGCTATGGCAAAATATTAAAGAGAATTGTCTTTCTTCTTCCTCTTTCTTTCGGAAAAGAATTCTATTTTTATCTTTCTTTGCCCCACTAGTTTTGTTAATAGCACTAACAAATGCATTGCCATGTGTTCCAGGGTTTCTTTCTTTCTTTTTTTTTTTAGGTCAAAATTTGGGCCACACATACTATTTTAATTGATAAAATCCAGATACCTATTTTTCCAGATCTCATGGTGGCTACAGCATGACTTAGCAAGGACAATTAGACTTAGGTATCTGAAGATTGAAAATAGACCTAGTAACAAAGGAAGAGGAGAGAAGGGACTATCTTTGGTGGTGGTGACAATGGCAGAAATAAGGAGCTTCTTGTATAGCTGTGGAGGGGGTTTCTGTACAGGGTCTAAGGATGAGGTTGGAGTTGTGGCTAGCTGGTTTGCAATGGCAGCGTCATCTTCAGCAGAAGAATGCTGTGGCATTATTTTAACCAATTCTGATTATGAAGTCATTTTTGTGCCAGTTCATGTACACAACCTTGTTCTCTGGTCTTTCCAGAGACACTGGATAATGTGTCACAACTTCTTTTCTCTAGGTGTCTTTTCTGTGTACATGAATTAGGAAATATGACTGATCTGAGATGTAAGGTAACTGACCATACATTCCTGCTTTCCCTGAAAAATCCTGATGTGTTGAATGTTCCAGTAATAAATGTGAATACCACATGATTTCATTAATAAAAGTGTCCTAATTCATTCAACCAAGTTATATGGACAACCTAACAATAAGACCATTTCTCCCCTTGAAAGTATGAAAATTAAGAGAACATAAATAGTGCAGTAGCCAGTATATTATAGGTAGAATTAAAAGTAGGATGATAAAAAAGTCAATTTACAGGTTGGAATTATACCTGTTCCTATAACATATTCTGACATGAATCTTTCATAATTGGAGCTGTGCAGTGACGGATCTGCACTACAGAAGCTATAACTGTGCAGCATACGTATCTATGTTAAGAACTAAATGGCACAGCATATTTAAACTTTCTTGGTGGTTATTATTATTGACATCAAAGTACATATAAACTTCAACAAGTTGAGGATTAGAACATTACTCAATAAACTATTAGTATTTTAAAGACTGGTTATAGAAACAAAGGACAGATAATTATTAAAAAATATTATAGATTTAATTAAGTACCAATTTTTGCAGAAAGCTATAAGAAACCTATAAACTATGAGGTCCTGCTATAAATACTAAGTGCACTATTCAGTAACATTTTATTATACAATGTGCATCTCCTATTGTTAAAATCTGAACATGTAGTCTAAGAATTTTTCTATTCTCATTGCAATGTAAGGGGACCCAAACCAAACTTTACACTTGGAACTCCTTAAATGAATTGCTATCTCAGACTGATTTTTAGATTTGGGAATTATGGTTCTCAGGAAAATTAGCAGTGCAATAGTTCCCCATAAGACTTAATCTTGGATGTTGACCCCACCATGGTATTTTTTGAGATAATTCTGCATGTGGCATTGAAAAAACCAAATGATAACTAATGCACCCACAGAAACCACTTCTCAGATAATATTTTCAGCATTCCTCCAGGTTCTATTGATTTTTTTCTGCATGCCAGTTTATGAAAGATAATTACACAAAATAGTAGGTGATTTGGGACTATTTCTAAGAAAATGATGGCTCAAGATTTCAGATTATAGTGAACACAAATTCAAATTTTGTGATCATGTTTGAAAACCCATAATGCCACTTTGAAGGTGGCATTGAGAAATAAGATTTTACCTCTAGATCAGTTTAAACTTTAATGCCATTCAGGCATATGTTCAATTGTTCTATATCTCCAGGGGCTTCCTCTGAGTTAAGCTCATGTGGCATGTTAGGTCACTTAGCTTACATGCTACTCCTCAGAAAATTTTGGTATCACTTCTCGGGTTATTTATATCCCTACATTAGGCTAACTAGCTATATTCCTGCTGCTTCTTGAAATCACCTCTATTATTCTGCTTCTTCTTGAACAATTGTCTCTATTAATTTATTTGAGATGGTACATGGGCTTATTTCAAAAGTACATCACATATTCAGTTCCTAATTATTTTAAGCTGAAGTTCACATCTAGATCACAGTAAAGTATCATTTTCCCAGAAAATGTTGCTATGTCCAAAGACTTTCTCCTCCTAATAGCTACCATAAATTCTAGAATATCCAGCAGCCAATTTACATGTAAATAAATATGTGTATATACACGTGCATATACAAAGATGTCTATGCATACATATGTGATTCTGAAATGTGTATTTCTGTCTCAAATTGGTAGCTTCCCATTAATATAATTTTTGGAAATGTGTAAATCTTTATCCTCATTTGTTTCTCAATAAAATTGAATAATAATTTCTTTTTTAAGAAAATAAGTTTCTATATACATAATAACGGACAACTTCTGGTCTTTGTCTCTATATTTATAATATTCTCTGTCTGCCTTATTTTATTTGCTTATCAAGATGGCACAGTTTGAGATTTTCCTCCTTAAAAAAGAATCCAGAGATTATGGTTGAAAGCTAGGGGTGATTTGATAGTGGGTGTGCTATGGCAACAACACATGAAGGGGGGATCTTACATCTAAAATACAAACAACGATGTAAACCAATATTACTGCAATGAAAATATATATTGAAAGATACGCACTGGCAGGTATAGCTAATATATTTGTATAGATTATTTCAAATGCAATTAAATCTTTTGAGCAACAATGGAACTTTGCTAGTTTAATAGCTGTGCAAAAATAAATGAAGTTAACCCTTTGCACTCGAGCGGCGCCGCTCTGGCACCCAGTGTTTTAATGCGTCCACTAGAGCGGTGCTGCTATGGCTCCCGGCGGTTTAATGTGTCCACTCAAGTGGTGCAGCTAGGGCGCCAGAGCGGTTTGGAAGTCAATACGTTTATTTCTGATGTGTGATAAGATATTCTTATCGCAATTACTTTCATGGACTAGGCTCGGCCTGCATCCTTAGCCAATTCTTAGCTTTGCTTAGTTAGTCTCAGCTTAGCATTGTGATACGTGTTCTGACAAACCGAGGCTGCATCTTGGGGATTGTTTGACTAAATATCACACAAAAACTAATTACAGAGTGTAATATTTAACAGATTTTGTTGTATTCAATGTAAAAATAAATACATGGGTGAAATTTTATTATTTGTATACGTTTGAGTATAACATGATTTCAAAGCACCCATAAAACGCTTCCCTAATATAGCTGAAATCGTCTCGAGTGGCTGGTTCGCCCACGCGATAAAAGCCTCAAGTGCAAAGGGTTAAACACTCGTTTTGCATTCTAAAAGTCATATGATAACTTGCTATCTACTTAAATGAAGTTTTTTATGTATCATAGGTTTTAGTTAAAGAGGACAAGTTTAGCAAAAATTTATTTTACAATAACTTTCTAAAATGGCCTTGTATACAGCTGTTGGTTTTTATATTTAATTGCAATTGAAATATACTTACAGTGCTTGGATATACATGAATTTTTTGATTGATTAGTTTATAATAATTGTTAGTTTCACTACTTTGAATTATTTGCCCGCTAGCATACAACTTTAATAAAAAATTGTATGGAGGAATATAGCTATTAAAAACTGCAACTTTTGCCACTTTGACTTTAAAATTAAGTAAAAATTATTAAAATAAATACACAAACATTTCCCTTATACTTTTCAATGCTTCTTATGTCTAATACTGTGTTTGAAGAGCTACATTACTATAAAACATTTTCACAAATTTTTGCTGATTTAAACTAGAAAATATTTTTATTAATAATTCTCAAATATCCCATCCATTCTGACATTGGAAATAAATACATTAATATAAATATAAAATATTAAAATCCTGTAATTTTGCCCATACATTTTACCCTCTATTAACTTCTGATCTAAAAATAAGTAGTGATAACATATTTAGAATTTTCAGGACTATAATTGTTTTCAGTTTTCTTACATTAAAATAACACCATTAAAAACTGTAGAAGATAATTATTTACTACACTATTACAACTATTTTATTTGCAATTTTACGTGTTCAGCCACGTTCTGCTTTTTGCTTAATCAGTTAATATTAGATAAATCAAGTTTATGGTTTCAAATGCTAAATGACTGAGTTTTATACCATTTCTCAAAATTTGTAATCTTTCCATTATCATTTTCCACCTCAGCAGACACTTTTCCCCCCTTAATCTCGAGCCATGACTTTTTCATAGCATACACTGTATATCATATCTGTACTGTGGTCCTTTGGAGATCCACAAACCATTGAACTATCTAATATTATGTCATTCCCCACTGAAAATGTGTGATCCATTCCCTAGCTTACTAACACATTTAGGGTTCATGTTATTGCTGAAACAAGACCTAGTATAATAGTCACAACCGGCACATAAAATATGACAGTACAATTAGGAGATAGCCAAAACACTTTGTCACTGAGGTGGTCTTGAAAATGAAAGTCAAATGCCATATTCCCATGGGATGTTTCTAAGGGAAACCAACCAGATGAAAAATCCTGTTCCATAAATTACAATTTGGCTCACAATACTTAAACATCTGCAAACATGTCAATCAACAGACATGTCAAAATCGGTCTCCCAATCTACATTAAGAAGTGACATCTTTTATTTTTCCATTTTAGGTTTATTACAACTAGTATCAGCATATATGCCTTTGGCAAATAGCCTGCTGCATTGCTCTCCCTCTGCTGTCAATTAGAGTTGTCCAGCATCAGGTACTTTGCTTTTGGTCATCCCCAGTACCCTGGAGCCAGATTTCTTCCTTCACCAATAAGGAAGGAAGAAAACTAAGAGTAAATAACATATTTTAAAATCTATTTTTAAATAACAACCAAATAAAATTCAAAACCATGAATTTATCAATAGTCATAGCTTCTATTTTGCGTTACAAAAGAAAAAAAATAATTCTACTATGACTATGTATCATTATTGTTTAGCAAATGGTCATTCAGTAATTTTGCTTTATATTTTATATTGAAATATAAATATATGGAAGTAAAGCCTCAAACATGTAAACAAGTGTTTTTTCTTAATATGGTATCGAGTTCTGCTCTGACCTTTGGCTCTATATTCTTAGATTTCTGTTCTGTTTGAGGTTGTGCCACTGCCTTTTCTGCAGTAGTTCAAAACTGGCATTCTTCATATAAATGAGAGATTCTCAGAAATGTTGAAGTATTTTGCTTTATGAAAATCAAAATCCAATGACATAGTACAGAATCAAAGAGAGCTTCATCAAAATTTTAGTTATTCTCCCAGGATCAAACATCTATTCAGATATGAGTTTTCGCACATTAGTTACATTTTCCCTGTAGATCTATTATTGAACAAAATAATTGTGTCAGTTCAGTCCCCAGAATAGTAAACATACCTCTAATGCACTTTTTAAAGTTCCCATGTGTGTATATCAAATATGATAATGGTGAAGAGCTTGCTATATTCCAAAGTGCAATGAAAATGGAGGCTACTTTGGCTGGATTTTCAACTCCTTGAAAAAAAAGGGATTGTGTTCTGTTTATCTTTGTGTTTCCAGCATCTGGCAGAGGATCTGGCATAGTGCAGCTACACAGAATTAGGCAATTAATAGCAAGTCTCGTTCCACAAAGAATTTGTGGTAGTTAATAAGATATGAATATATAAAAAGACAAAATATAAGTTTAGGCTTATTTTTTAGTGAGAATACAATTTGGAGAAAGCTATTAGGACCCAACTACAAACCATAACATCTGCAGTTATTTGAATTCGGTTACCCATTTGCCTCTGAGCATGAGAGCGCCTTATACAACATGGATAATAATGCTTGGTCAGTTTACAAGGCGTGTTTATAGTGAGGTATATTCTACTTTAATAAAATTACCCATGTGATGTCAGGCTCAGATAATTACCATCATCTTTTCTCTTTCCATGTCCTGCCAGTAAGGATATAATCCAAAAAGGTTGTGTTTATATGTTATGAACCATCACAGTGTAAACCCTGTTCTTTTAACCCATGCACCCTACCTTCTAAAAGTCTAGTTTCATTTATAAATAGGTACACTTGGTACAGGGTACATTTTAATATCCTTTATTGGGAGGGCAGCTTATGAACAGAAATACTATATTGTGAACTACTTTATATTTTTCTTAGGAAAACCAACTGTTTTGAGAGGTATTGATTTTAAGTGGATATTTTCAAAGTTGGTTTCCACACAGAAGACACTGAGAAGTGCCAATATATGGATAACAAAGTAATTCCTTAAAAAAAAAATACAGGAGTGAGATTGTAAGGCTGTTCTTGTAATATCTTTTGGTGAAATAGCATCACAGTACTCAAACAATTTGATAGGATGCCAAGACCTAATAATCTGCATACAAAATCTTGACTGCCTTATCCATGTTTAAATCCTTCATAAGCTACATAGATAAATGGACTCCAAATGAGTCACACATTCTTTCCATTTAACATTATAGTATCTTTCAGTCTCTTTATAAATGTTAAGAAGCTTAAAAATATTGTTTGTAGAGTAAATGATGGTAAATTTGAATTGTATTAAGAACTAGGGGGAAAACACAGATGCCAATGCCTTAAATGATATTATTTTAGAAACAACATTTATCTTCTTACTTATATAAAATAATATTTTGAGGTAGACCATTATTACTTATTATTTTACATGTTGAAGTATAGATATGTATTAATAAATAAGGAGGGAGTAAGAAGAAAAAGAGAAGAGAGGCTTTCTAATATTAACCAAGTACTGATCAACATTATTTCCTTTAGTCTTATAGATTTCAAAATATTTGCAAGTCTTAGTAAATTGGAAAGCAAATATGATGAAAAGATAGGCGTGGCTTTCAATATTAGCAGCAATTGAGTGGCTAAGTATAAAATACTTCCAAAATTAAAGATATTAACAAGTTATAGAAAATATGTCAAAACAGTCAAGAAAGGTTTAGATCTCAAAGGATATTAGCTAATGCTCAAAGATGAATTTAATCACTACATTTTGCAGATCAAAAAAAAAAAGGATGCACGATTCACTTGAATTATCCACTTTGTAATGACATCTGCCCTACCCATTTGACTATATTCAGGATTAAGAGAGGTACTAGATGAAAAGATGCATTGGGAACTGTAAATCACTGTATTAGTTATCTAGGTGACCATTCTTAAACTTGCTTTTCATTGTAAAATATTTTCAAGCTATTATCCACATGAAGTTGCTGAGCAAAACCCAGATTTATTCCTTGAAGCTTTATCAAATTATCCCAAATGGAGTTTTTTTTATCATAATGAATTAATTGGGAAGACTATGAAGAAAAATAATTTGTAATTAAAAATAAGGTACTGTATACTTAAAAATTTATTAAGCGTGCATATCTCACAATGCATTCTACAGAAAGCCCAAAATGACACAAGAAAAAAAATTTGGAGGTGGATATTTTCATTACACTGTCTAATTGCGGTTATGGTAATATGAGTGCATTTATAGATCCAAACTGATAAGTTTGTATACAGTAATTATTGGTGATTTTTAATATATTAATTATACATTAAGAAATTAAACCTCAAGGATTCTGTTAAGTAATGAGACTTATGGAAATGTTTGCAAAGTGAGAGAGTCTTGTTTTTTCTAATGCTTATTTCCCTATAAATGGAGTATAAGCATGTCAAACTCACATGGCATACTTCATTCCTGATTCATGGATGTCTAATAACATAGACATGTCCTATCTCCCACTAAATGTTATAAAAACATTTAATTTGAGTGTATGTATGTATGTGTATATATATTCCAGTACTCAAAATAATAATGTGGTTGCTACATTGGTTTCTTCACTAAAATTTTTTCTGGAACTTATTCTTTTACAGAGGTATATGACATATTATATCACATATGTCCCACATTGGATAAAGATAACTGATAGCTTTGAAGGAGAGCAAAGCATTATAAATGGAGGAAAATAAAAGGAGAATTGCAAAGGAGTATATTGGCAAAGATCATTTAACAATGTTAAGGCAAAGAGTGAACCCTGGGAAAACTACCCACTCCAGTCCTTTAATTTTGATTTCATGCTTATACAATCATTTCCGAACACTATGTGTCTTCCTTAGACACTGCCTATGGCAGATGGGGTAAATCACTTAGAGTAGATAATCAACCCAAATCTTCAAATAAATAAATTAAAACTAACTCTTCTGAACTCTTTCACTTTGAATCTTTGTTACTCATTTGACTATAAATTAAAAATTTTCTCATCAAAATTATTTCAACTCAAATATACTTTTTTTCCCATTGTATAACATATTCATGATTGATTTTGTCACCTGGACTATGTATACTTTGAAACAAAATTCTGGTTTACTTTCACTCATAGTAGGTTGACGGTAAAGATTCTTTGATTTCTCATGATAAAAATAGAGACATCCAAATTGTAATTCCGTATGTTAAATAAAAGATAACAATGCTAATTGATTTGTTTTCCTTCAGTAACTCAGAAGAGAGTTAATTTGTAATTCTTGAATTTCAGTAAATAGAAATGTATATTTAAGTTTGTAATTACAGCATATATAGAAATCATGTTTTGTTTTGTTTTTTCAAAGATTTATTTATTCATGCATACAAGCTGAGGTACAGGCCAGAGGTGTCGGGCGGCGAGAGGGTTCACCAGAGACAGAGTGAGGAGTAGAACAGGCAGATTGAGGGAAATACACTGCTGAGGGGAGCAGCGGGCGAGGCAGGAGAGGTCTCCGCGCCATGTGGGACTCTCCCCTGCAGGACGTTGAACTCGTGTCGCTGTTGCTGACAGCTCCACAGCGCAGCGCTTAACTGTTGCGCCAGCAGGGAGGCCCAGAAATCATATTTTAAATCAAAAAGTAGGATACTATTCAGAAGATGTCTACTGTGTGCAAATGGAATACCGTTTAGAGGGATGTTTCCCACAAAATGATTCTATCATTGATGTAAAACTGAAAGCATGGAGTATCTCATGGAAAAGACTGAAACATTTCAGATTCCATTTCAGTTTTCTAGAGCTGTATCTATTTTTGTAAGAACAAAAACTCCAATGAAGCTTACTAGAATACACAGAAGTTTGTATATGGCTTCCTCCCCAGTCCCACTGGTCTTTCTTCACTACTGCTGTTTCTGTCCTACTCCTTGCTTTTCATATAAAGCATGTAAATTAAAGAAATCATTCATGCTATTATAAATCTCTAAGCATTATTCTGGTGGCTACAGGAAAATGGTGTGGGTACATGGGGAATATGAACTGTTTTCATATTTTTTAATAACTTATAGTTTGCATAGAATAGTACCTACCTCTAATTTTTTTTTTTTGAATGTTCTGCTGCCCTCATCAGGACACCACAGCATATGTAACTTTTAATTTCATTGAGAAAAATTTTGAATGTGTCTAGAAATAGTCACATGATTTTATCCATGAACGTATGAAACCTACCAGAAGTTTTATATCACATCTAAATTCTTCATTCATTAAAACTGAAAACCAAGAAACCAGCCGTATCAAGTAAAATCAACTAAAACTTAACAAATTCTTAGTAATAAAAGCATACCAATAAGAGAAAGTTTTGTTTTATTTATAACAAACTAATAAGCTGATTTTTGTAGACTAATTCAGTAATGAATCATGCACAATTAAATTATAGGAGAATGTAGGGCATATGTATCTTTAGGCAGCAAATGATAATAGTTCCATAGTTGATATAAAATAACTCTTTACATACAATGAAAAATAGTCCCCTTTCAAGTGAATAAAACTTATTCATTTGGTGGTGGGACTATTTCTCTAACTAAAGCCATGGAAAAGTGTTGAGGCGGTCACAAACATCTACCGAGCTCTTCACTCCCCATTGTCCTTCAAAATGTAAAGATATATATATATATATAATACCTACATGTTTTCCTGGAGGCATTCACTTATTTTTGTCCCTTAAATTATCACTGATAATTGATAACATTTTTATATGCACTTTTATTTTGAATATTATATTGCTTTCTTAGTCACTTAATACTTAGAAGGTTAGCCTTATTTTTGCAGAAACTTCTGTATTTGTGAATTGTCTTCTGCTATAGAATTCTTGAAGGAGCACAGTTCAGGACCTGATCCCATTCTGCTAAGTTAGATAAGTCAGAAGAAAAACAAATACTGATATATTATATACTATCACCTATTTTTGAAATTTAAAAAAGCGGATTTCATGCAGGTGGGGAAAAACGGGAAGATGCTGGCTAGAGGGCCAAACTTGCCGTTCGAAGATGAATATATTCTGGATATTAAATACATTTAAGTAGTGATTATAATCTACAATACTATATTAGAAATTTCAATGCTCCCAAAGACTATATTTTAAATGTTTTCACCAAACACATAAAAAAAGACATAGTAGAGGCATTAACCAATGCTATGATGGTAATCATGTCAATATTTAAATGTATTAAATCAGGGTCTCCCTGGTGCCTCAAGGGTAAAAGTTTCAGAAATATCAAGTTATAACCAGTCATTGCAGCATGAATTCCATCCTGACAGGGAGCTGACCCACATGGTGCAGCAGAACTCTCCTGTCTTGCCTGCTGCTCCCTTCAGCTGGATATGTCAGTCAGTCCTCCTGTTCTGCTCCCCACTCTGTCTCTGGTGAATTCTCTCTCCCCCACAACTCTGGCCTACACCCTAGTTCGTATATGCATAAATAAATAAAATAAATTTACAAAAAAAATAGTGAGCCCAGAAGAAACAAAAATCTAATAGTTTTAATAGTTTTCTCAGGAACAAAGCTAATTCCTAATTACTTTTATGACTCTTTTCATTTGATTCTCATTTTATTAATTGAACACTCCATTTTAATTCCTTTGTAATAAATTAAATTTCAAATAACAAAACTGACAGCAGATGTAGTCTATTGTCACAATTAGTTTATGCTATTTGTAGACTCCAAAGTTTTTACTAAGATATTGAAAATTGTAGCATACAAACCAGGTTGCTTTTCTATCTCTGAAATTTATTGCAAAGGAAAAATGAAAGGCAAAACAATCACTTCCAAATCCCCATTGTGACAAAATAATTATGAAATTTTCAAATATAACACTAACAATATAATTATTTCTATGAGCTTCTTAAAATTTTGATTTGGATAATTCTTTAGTAAGTTTTCCAACTTCTTGTATTGTCATCCATGAATCAGCTTATATTTCTACATAGAATGGTGCAGGGAAAATTGAACTGCCTCATGCAACAGAATAAAACTAGAACATTATCTCACACCATACATGAAAATCAACTCAAAATGGATAAAGACTTGGTTGTAATACCTGAAACCATAAAATGCATAGAAGAAAACACAAGCAAAACACTCCATGACACGAAACTCAAAAACATCTTCGTGGATTCATCCCCAGCAGCAAGGAAAGCAAAGGAGAAAAGAAACAACTAGGACTGTATTGAACTAAAAAGCTTCTGTATAGCAAAAGAGACAGTAACCAAAACAAAGTCACATCACACTAAGTGGGAGAAAATATTTGCACACCATAAATCTGATAAGGGATTGATAATGAAGATCTACAAATAGCTTATACAACGCAATACAAAGAAAACAGTCCAATACAAAAAATGGGCAAAATAGCTAAATAAACATTTCTCTAAAGACGTATGTAGCAGGGCAACAGAAATATGAAAAAATGCTCATCAAGCTACACATTCTAATTTTACACACGGTGTCAGTGAGATTATTTGATTGCTATTTAAGTTTGTATTACACTAGGGGTGTGTTGTGTGTTTGCATGTGTGTGAAATTTGTAGGCCATTACATAGTAACACAACTGAAAAGATGAGATCCTATATTTCTGAATCATGTATAGTGTTGTAAGCCAATGTTAGTCTAAAAATTATTAAAAAAATAAATAAACACATTTGTTATTAGTCATTTTTAAAAAATGAAAAAAAATGTATTTATAAAACACATTTATAGTGCCAAGCGGAGTGTTGTGAGTTGAGATGTGACATAATCTGACTCAAAGGTTAAAAGACTCATAAAAAAGATCATAAAAGGATCATCTGGTTTCTGTAACAATAGGCTGTAGCGGACATGGAGAAAAGCTGAGAAATCACAAGAAGACATTAAAGCAAGCCAGATGATGCATGGCATTTGTGTGGAGCAGGGTGGCCTTGGTAAGGGTGACACAAAGAGGTTGATTCTAACAATTTTGTATTTAGAGCCAACCAATGTTCGTACTGAAGAGTCATTACCTGAAAGTTAAATTGTATGCAGTGCATGCTATTTAATAGACAAGGACATGCATTATCCATTTTGGAAAAATTTCTATTAAACATGTAAAGCTGAGGTCACATAAAATGTTTAATTTTAAAGAGTCTCTTTCTGTTTTGGGAAAAGTCATAACCATTATCTGACAATCATGAGGAAAGAAGCTTTCTAAGTAATAAAACAAAATTTCTAATAATGAGCTCTAGAATAGTGCTACTGGTGTTAATTTTATGTGTTAAAATGACTAGCTCACAGGGTGCCCAGAGACGTGGCTAAGCAATTTTTTAAATATATTTTTATTGTTATTTATGTATTTTACATTTTGTATTCCCTTTGGGTAACCCACCACCAATTCACCCGTGATCCATCTCCGTGGTCCCTTGTGTTCTTTTCTACTCCATTTTGTGCCCTTATCCCCCCCCACCCCCTGCTGAGTGTCTCTCTCCTATTGGGTTTCCTTACAGTCCTGTTATAAGTGAAACCATTTGAGATGCGGCTAAACATTATTTTGAAATGTTTAGATGTTTAGGTTCCGGGAGGGTCTCCTTGGGTGAAATTGGCATTTGAATCATAGGACCCTGGAAAGCAATTTGTCCTCCTCAATATTGGTTGTCATCACGCAGTTCCTTGACAGTCTGAATACAATAAAAAGATGAAATTATGAAAAATTTACCCCCTTTTTCCTGATATCTGAGCAGAGATGTCAGTTTTTCCAGCCTTATTGCTTTCCACTCTTGGGCCTTTGGGCACAGGCTACAGTCTGTGCTGTTTTGGGCTGTCTTGGGTCTTCCACTTGTACACATTATCTTGGGACTTCTCAGTTTACATAATTGTGTAAGCCATTTCTTTATAATAGAGTCTTTTATATGTTTCCCTATAAAACCCTCAGTAATATACTAATATAGTCACTTCCCTGCATTAAAGTCATGTTTCTTATTTTGCAACTGATTCTGTAATTCCTAAGAGTAGGATTTTCCACAGGAACCGCACTATGCGGAATAATCACAAAAACTATGTCTGGAGAAAATTCTTAAAAGCCATCCTGAGTCAGGAGTACACATTATTTAGAGACAGACTATTGGTTACAGGGTGAAGAAAGGAAATGTGGACTCAAACTGAAGAAAAGGAGACAGAAATGGAGGCTAATGCAATAATCTACTTGGGGAATATTGAAGTATAAATTTGCGCACTATCCTTTGTATTAAAGGTAACAAGAATATTTTCATTATAGGATTTAAGTAATGATTTTGAATTAAATAATGTTTTTACAATAATAATGCATATGATTTAAGTAATGTTTTAGATTAAGTAATGTTTTTACATAATATACTCTGAAGCTATAATTTATTTAACAAATACAGAGGCATAAGACAATCAGATGGCCAAAAGATCAAATCACTAAAAATTTAGTAGTAAATGGTTACTTTGTGCCCCAAATCATGTTTGGTGCTGTAGGAGAGTATGTATGTATGTGTGTGTGTATGTGTGTATGTGTATGTGTGTGTGTGTGTGTGTGTGTATAAATATAAAATCTTGCTTTCTGTATAGAGAATTCAGAAATGTACACATGAAAGTGGGTTAAAACAAAACTATATATCAACATGATAAGAGACTACGGTAGAAAAAAAATCAGTCTGACAGGAAGTTTCTGGGAAATCATTTCTATTGTTTCAAAGATAACCTTTGTGCCCAATCTACTAAAAATGTCCTCATCCAATCCTACTTTGTAACTACAGCTCTTCATTACCAATTCACAATGGCATAATCTCAAATTCAGTTAATCAGATTGCAGCATATTAAGATGAATTCATCATTTTTTTGCTTATGAAATTTCTTTTTTATTTATTACTTCCACTAATGAATTTTTTTACTTGTTTATTTGACAGGTTAGAAATACTAAGTTTGCATTTCACTTCATGTATTTCTTTCCCTAATCTCATATCTAATCACCAGATAAATTCTGTCAATTCTCCTACCATTAAATTTTGCAAAATCCTCGTTTCTCTTCTAAAGTTCCTGCTTGTGAATATTTTGATTCAGGTTTTCATCCTCTGCTTTATCCTTTGCAATATCTATCCAACTAATCTCGAGGTTTCTGGGTTCTAATCCTTTTAATCTGCTCACACTGCCACCCAAGTTATCTTCATAGAAACAGGTAAAATCCTGTCATTTTCCTTTTCAAAATCCTTCTATAGTGCTTCATTATCTATAATTCTACAAATTCTTCAGCATAGCACTCATTGATTTTAATTACCCAAATTATCTTTCAAATTTACCATTTCATCAGTTGTATCATTTCTTTCTGAAATTTGTAAGTTAATCATATGTGTCTGTTCACTATTCTTCGAATGCATTCTAATTTATCCTTCCCTATGTCTCTTTGCATATGATTATCTTGGACAGATAGGGCCTCAAACTCATCCATTTTAAGTAAAATACCAAGTAGAATTTGTTTTTGATTAAACTTTTAAAAAATTGTGGATTTTAGAATTTCTCAAACAAAAGTTTATAGTAGCACTCCTGGGACTTACGTCTGTGGCAATGCTCAATAAGACTTTTTTACTTAAAATTTTTATTCAGGGCCTCCCTGGTGGCTCAGCTGTTAAGTGCTGCGCTGTGGAGGTGTCAGCATGGCGACACGAGTTCCACGCCCGGCCAGGGAGATTCCCCCATGGCGCAGCAGACCTCTCCTGCCTCGCCCGCTGCTCCCCTCAGCAGTGTGTTTTCGTTGATCTGCCTGTTCTGCTTCCCACTCTGTTTCTGGTAACCCTCTCGCCACCCCATGCCTCTGGCCTGTACCCCAGCTTGAATGCATAAATAAATAAATCTTAAAAAAAAGACAATCTAAAATAAAATTTACTCAGATAAAATGTACATATAGAAAATTATACAAATCATAACTATGAAGTTTGGTGAATTTGCTACTGTAAACAAACCTGTGTAAACAGTAACTAGATATGAAATAGGCCATTGACAGCAACCTGAAATCCTTGTCCCTTTTCAAGAATTAAGATGGCCAAAAATAATCACTTCTGCCATCACTTCTGCCACCATACACATGCTTTTTACTTCTCTCTCTCTCTCTCTCTCCCTTTATCCTTTGGTTAAATGGACTTACCAGTGTTTGTCATATCTGGCTGACTTACTTTGCTAAATATTTTGTTTGTGAAATTCAACCATAATCCATGTTGTTGCCTATAATTGTGGTTTATTCATACTTCCTGCTATATAGTTATTCATTCACTGAATGAACATGCTACAGCATAATTATCCATTACAAAATTAAGAAATATGTGCATTATTTCCAATATTTAGTTATTGTTAATAGTTATGTAAAAATATCGTGCCTATATTTGGTGAACCTTGGTATATAAGTCTATTTGGAACATACCAAGGAGAAGAATTGTTGGGTCAAGGAATGTGTATACATTTATTCCGTTTTACCAGTCTGTGAATTAGTTTGCCAGGCAATCTACTCTTATACCAGTTGCTTATACCAATCTATGTTCTCCAAACAACATATAAGAGTTTCAGTTGCTCTTTTTTATGTGTAAATTTCAAATGACAGACTTTACGCATTTCTGAAAATCTAGTTGAAAGCATCTACTTGTCACTTCAACTAGTTTTTTTTTTAAAGATTTATTTATGTATGCATACAAGCTGGGGTACAGTCCAGAGGTGTGGGGCGGCGAGAGGGTTCACCAGAGACAGAGTGGAGAGCAGAACAGGCAGATCAGAAATAGACTGCTGAGGGGCGCAGCGGGCGAGGCAGGAGAGGTCTGCCGCACCATGCGGGATTCTCCCTGGCTGGGCATCGAACTCGCATCGCGAGCTACCAGCAGCTCCACAGCACAGCACTCAACTGCTGCGCCACCAGGGAGGCCCAACTTCAACTAGTTTTAACAACTTATTTCTTATTGATGAAATTCATTCTTATAATCTTAGAGCATGTAGTTAATGATCATTATAAAAGAAATTTACCTACACATATACACATAATGTGGTAGTAAAACATGCAAATATAAAGTTAATATATGAAAATAACATTTTTTTAAAGATTCATTTATGCATACAAGTTGGGGTGCAGGCCAGAGGTGTGGGGCGGTGAGAGGGTTCACCAGAGACAGAGTGAGCAGCAAAACAGGCAGATCAACTGAAATACACAACTGAGGAGAGCAGTGGGTGAGGCCGGAGGTCTGCGGCACCATGGCGGCCAGGTATCAAACTCATGGTGCAGCTGCCGACAGCTCCACAGTGCTGTGCTTAACTCATTGAGTCACCAGGGAGGCCCCATGAAAATAACTTCTATTGGACCTCCCCAGGGGCACAGCGGTTAGGTGCTGCGCTGTGGTGCTGTTGGCAGTGGTGACTTGGGTCTGACGCTCGACATGGGAGATTCCCACATGGCGGGGCAGACCTCTCCTGTCTCGCCTGCTGCTCCCCTCAGCAGTGTGTTTCCCTCCATCTGCCTGTTCTGCTCCCCACCCTGTTTCTGGTGAACCCTCTTGTCTTCCCACGCCTCTGGTCTGTACCCCAGCTTGTATGCATAAATAAATAAATCTTAAAATTAAAAAAAAAATAACTTCTATTTGTTCTAATGAGAAAATAAATCAAAAAGGTCTCATGCAAATTATGAGACTTCCTGTTTCATTTCTAAAAATAACTTGTAAGTTATCACTTCCATCCTTACAATAAGAAAAGAATGGAGATACTAAAACTAAATTTCTTATTACTCAGATAATTGAGGTTGCAGAGCTAACAACTACACTGATATCTGGAGAAGCAAGTGAATACAGTTCATCAAAATAGAGATCTACTTAAAGTAGACATCTCTGGAGTCCTAGACTCTTATGAAACCTAAAATAATAATTTTGATCAGGGGCCTCCCCGGTGGCGCAGCGGTTAAGTGCTGCGCTGTGGAGCTGTCGGCAGCGGCTGATGCAAGTTCGACGCCCGGCTGGGGAGATTCCCACATGGCATGGCAGAGCTTTCCTGCCACGCCCACTGCTCCCCTCAGCAGTGTATTTCTGTCCATCTGCCTGTTCTACTCCCCACTTTGTCTCTGGTGAACCCTCTCGCCGCCATGTGCCTCTGGCCTGTACCCCAGCTTGTATGCATAAATAAATAAAATCTTAAAAAAAATAATTTTGATCAACTGCAAGAAGTTGAGAGTAAGCAAATGTGAGAGTCCCAAACTCGTGGAGGCCTTAGTCACACTGAGGATACAGTACTGTTGCACATACATTTTTGGGAAACCTATCAGGCTTTTATGGCAAGTAACCAAGAAAAGCCAGTGTCTCAATTCAACTATAGGAGGGGAAAGTGACCATTTTGAAATGCTATTATATCCTACAACAGAGGAAACAGAGTTTTAACAAAACCTCCTCTCTCCTAAGGAGAGGGCCATTTTCCTATCACTTAATAATTAAAGTCAAGTATTAGTGTGAGGATCACAGCCAAAGATCAAAGGACTGCTAAAATGCTCAGAATTAATGATAACATGATAGAATGCATATTCCCCCTCTTCCCCGTACACACACCTAATGACTGCATCATCAGGACTCTAGTCAAATAACAGAACAGACGAGTATAAGTGAATAATCTGTAACACAAAAATCTATTCTCTCCATAATAAAATGAGAAAAATTTGAAGTATCCGGCATCTACAGTTATAGCAAATATTAGACAAAGTTCAAATCCTAACGAGACTAACAAGAATCTCACACTAAAGTTATTTTATCATAGTTCCCTTTACCTGATATATCATGTATAACATTCATCAAGAATTACAGGGCATGTAGGGGCCTCCCTGGTGGCGCAGAGGCTGAGCGCTGCGCTGTGGAGCTGTTGGCAGCCGGGACGTGAGTTTGTCGCCCAGCCGGGGAGAATCCCACATGGTGCGGCAGACCTCTCCTGCCTCGCCTGCTGCTCCCCTCAGCAGTGTATTTCTGATCTGCCTGTTCTGCTCCCCACTCTGTCTCTGGTGAACCCTCTCACCCCCTCACATTTCTGGCCTGCACCCCAGCTTGTATGCATAAGTAAATCTTCAGAGAAAAAAAAAATGTGTGGGTATATGTTGCTTTTTTCCTATTTCTGGATTTGGAAATATCCTAGAAGCCTGGGTTCAAGATAGGTAATGTTTTACTGCTTATTTACTATCCTTGTTTTAGAGGCTCAGCCTGTACTGCATTGAGTAAACCAAACTGTCCTTTTTAAAAGTTATCATAAAAGAATGGTTCTTTAAAGGCCAGTAGATAATCTGAGTGTATTTTTTCCTAAGTGAAAGAATAAGAATTGTATGATTGGGCCTCCCCGGTGGCGCAGCGGTTAAGCGCTGCGCTGTGGAGCTGTTGGCAGCGGCGACGCGAGTTCGACGCCCGGCCGGGGAGAATCCCACATGGTGCGGCAGACCTCTCCTGCCTTGCCCGCTGCTCCCCTCAGCAGTGTATTTCTGATCTGCCTGTTCTGCTCCCCACTCTGTCTCTGGTGAACCTTCTCGCCGCCCCATGCCTCTGGCCTGTACCCCAGCTTGTATGTATAAAATACATAAATCTTAAAAAAAAAAAAAAGAATTATAGGGCATGTAAAAAGACAACAGTCACACATTCTGGGGATAAAAATTAGGCATCTGAATCTAATTCAGATATAACACAGATTTTGGAATTATCAAATAAATTATGGAAAATGTAAACAGAGAGATGGAAACTATTAAAAAATCATAAGAAAAGGATAGAAATAAAAATTCCTAACAAAAATGAATAAGTCCATTAGTAGACTGGACAGATCAATGACAAAATCAGTGAATGTGAAGATATGTCATAAAAAATTAACAAAGTTGAAATGAAAAGAACATCCAAAAATTGTGGGAACCCGAATAAATGAGTTAAGACAATGTGTTTGTGTGTATATATGTGCGTGTCTATTATATATATATATATATATATATATATAATATATATATATATTATATATTATATATATATGTATATGTATATGTATATATGCACATGTGTTTATGCATATATATTGTGTGCATACCTATAATATATAAAGAAATAAAAAATATTAAAAAAATTAACTCTTACCATTCCATTTGTGATGATATGGATGGAAACAGAAGGAGAGTATACTAAGCCAAATGAACTATAAAGAGAAAGACACTGGATGGTATTTTTTTTTTTAAAGATTTATTTTTTATTTATACATACAAGCTCGGGTACAGACCAGAGGTGTGGGGCGGTGAGAGGGTTCACCAGAGACGGGGCGGGTAGCAGAACAGGCAGATCAGAAATACACTGCTGAGGGGAGCAGTGGGCAAGGCAGGAGAGGTCTGCCGCACCATGTGGGATTCTCCCCGGCTGGGCGTCGAACTCGCATCGCTGCTGCCGACAGCTCCACAGCGCAGCGCTTAACCGCTGCGCCACTGGGGAGGCCCTGGATGGTATTGCTCATATTTGGATTATAAAGAAACAAAACAAAGAGAAAACATCAAACCCAAACCAAGTTGTAGAAGTCTCTGACTATAAAATTAAGACTGTCAAAGGAGGAAGGGATGGGGTGGAGAGCAAAGTGAAGAAGGTACCCAGTGGGCTATGATGGAGGACTATGGGTACTTATATAATGTGATGTGGTAGGATCGTATATTTCTGACTCAAATACCATTTTGTAAACTGATGTTACTGTAATAAAAATAATTATATAAAAATGTATATAATATCTATAATCAAAATACCACAGCAGAAGGAAAAGAGAATGGAGTAGAAGAAGTGTTTGAAGTAAAATAGTGGGGAATTTTGTAAAATTAATAACAGACACCAAACCACAGAAACAGGAAGTTTAGAGAATACCAAGGAGTGTAAATACCAAAAATCTATACCTAGCTATATCATATTCATACTATAAGAAAAATAAAAGATAAATAGAAAATTTTGAAAGAAATTAGTCAAATTAGCAATATCATATTTTCTGTGACTTATGAGATATAATTTTGATAAGCAAAGGTAAAGTGCAGGGAAACCAAAGAAAAATTCCATCTGAAATACTGAACATCTGTTCCAAATTCTAGCATTTTTCCTACTCAAATTTTGATATTATGCAATCTTGTTTAAGAGATGTTTGTTTATACATTTTAGTTAGATACAACATATTTCTAGAGTATCCCAGTACAATTAACAACAACGAAAAAAATTGTTGGGGACTAACTTCAGCAACTGTGGCATGATATAAGAAAGATCGTCAAGGGTATCACTCACAGTTAAATGTCCAAATTCTAACACTCTGAAAGATTTCATGGTTCCTGGCTTCTAAGTGAGTCACAAATGATCAGCTCAGCACTCATTTGCAGCTGAAAGCCACTGAAGAACAGGGGGCATGGAAGATAGAGTGCATTCTGTTTTTCCAAGCCCTTCTCAAAGGATTTTGTAGTTGTTCTTGCCAAGAGCAGTGCTGAGAAATTTATAGGATCTTAAGATTGTCAAATAATAAAAGAAAATCTCAGAAATGAAACCAACACTTAATAAAATCCATTGTTCTACTGGACCAGTCAATACCAGAATGAGCTTTTTACCTTGGGTATGTAAATTCCTAAAACTAGTAGTTACATATTTAACTAAATTTAAAAGTAATGTAGTAGTGTAATTAAAAGTTAAGAACACCATATATGAGATTTAAAATACATTCTCTTAAAATTAAACTATCTTTAATCCAATCAAGGATCATACCTCTCAGGAACATCAGTAACTTTTATTTTGTTTTGTGTTAAGAGGAGAAACAATCAAAAAGAAAACAAGACTCATTTGTTGAGAGGAGTCAAAGATATTAGCTTTCTTTCAAAGGCTTTCTGTCTGAAGCTTTTCTACAAAAGGAAACAAAAAAAAAGGAGCTTCAGATCTTATTTTTAAGGAATTGTAGTACAGTAATTACAGTCATTAAGTTTGATAAAACTTGGAATCTCACACTTCTTCAGAACTGAAAGCTTGTGAAACGAATATCTATAGTTTACTGATTTGGCCTTAGAATATACTACATTCTACATTTAAAATTAATAACATACTATAGCAGCTGCAAAAAGACAGCTAATTAATCCTTTGTTTTTTCTTTTCAAAGTAAAAATACATGACCCTTTATACTAGCATTAATATAGGGCACCCATCTTTCTTATTAACTTTTAGAGATTTCAGGATATTAAAGGTTTCCGATTTTTTAATTTTTACAGAAGGCTTTTACAAAGTACCATCAATTATGCCAATCTTAAATTAGGGAAGCCTCTTAACCCTAGCAGCATAAATGTCAAGATACCCTCAATCCTCTGTATTCCTTCTTGGTAGAGCACATTTCTCATCAGCCATGTAGTTAGTTAGGTTCAGAATAAAGGAATGTTAGTGTAAGTGATATTATACAATCCAGATTTGGCCATAAAATGCTCTGCATGAGAAGCCACATCACATTCTCTTCTCTTGATCTGTCAGATTCAGTGGTAAATGTGAAGAGGTTCCTAGAGCACGGTGGCGCTACTGCATGGAAAATGTCAGATCCATCTCATTGCTTAGTGGAGAGCTGTCTGCATTGGACTGTTATTTAAATGAAAAACGAATTTGCTATATTATGCCACTGGGATTTTGTGATTGTTTCATTAATTATCTTTAATTAAACTAATTAAACATTTGTAATACATATTTGACCAATAAGTTGATTGAAATTCTACTATCAAAATAAGATATAGTCTTCATTCTTCTATTTGTTATGTGGTCATGTGCAAGTCACCTACCTTTGGGTTTTAGTTTCATTATTTATAAAAAATTGTGGTAAAATTTTTGATGTGACCAAAGTAAACTACCCCTTGAACTCCTCAGAAGCCTGTGTACTAGCCTTAAAGCTGTAGTTGCTATTAACACTATTTTTAAAAAACATTATTTTAAAATCTACTACGAGGCTCACACATTGTGAATTATTGGGGAAAGATTATTTAAAAGATGTAATTTCCAATATTAAGATAGTAAATCATAAAATAAATTAGTAGTAAATGAAAGAAGTAAAAAAAATTGAAATTCTAAATGTGTCTATACGACTTTAACTGTAACATAATTTTAAACATTACAAAGATCCTTGGAGCATATAGCAAGAAGAGAAGATGAGGAATTTGTGTATGAGTATAACTAATATGATAGATACCGAGTTGTAGGAAGTAGAAAAGGAAACTACATTATCAAAAGAATGCA
This sequence comes from Scalopus aquaticus, assembly GCA_004024925.1. Taxonomy (NCBI): domain Eukaryota; kingdom Metazoa; phylum Chordata; class Mammalia; order Eulipotyphla; family Talpidae; genus Scalopus; species Scalopus aquaticus. Next base: position 49,521 of record PVIJ01000886.1, read on the forward strand.
GTGAGCACAGCACATTCAGAGTTCAGGAGTCATTGTTCTCTAATAATTGGTATTCTTTGATTTTCTACATGGATGAGAATTAGACTCGAAAGGAAATTTTAGATAGAAACTGAGAGCTATTTGAAAGATAAAATGTAGAATTTATTTCATTATTAAGTATAGGTTGCAAGTGAAAATTTAAATGTGATCCCTAGGAGTTTGACTTGATTGTGATCTAGTACATTGTTACCAATAAAGGTGCAAGAACAAGACATCAAAGAAAGCGTTGGAAATTCCAAAGACACACAGGAAGATGCCCCAGGAAACCTCCTAACAGAAATATATGGAAAGTAATGGAATAAATATATTGGGAGTCCTTGGTAGAGTTTAGAGATTTCAGAAAAATAGCACGAGAAACTAAGATGTAAAGGTCAAAGACGTATGGATAGATGGAACAGGAAGAATGCTTTTTCATGTTCAAAAATGATTAAAACATCTCCTATTCAGAAGTATTCTATGTAACAAAACAGCCTGTAGAATTAATAGGCAGTCTCCTTTGTATGATATTAAGCTTCATACTATGGTTCTTGGTATAGTAAATGCTGACAGTCTTGAACTATATATATTAATTTAGAGAGTCTGATTCCTCGATAAGGTCACACATTCTTACGCTGCTCTAACTTGCACAAATTATTGCGTCTACATATAATCCTCATCTTCTGTGAGTCTTAAAAATTATCATCCTTAAAAATTCATTTCATATTCTTTGTTTTATATTTTATTTGCTAATAAATGTGCATATGTCTTCCTTCTTTGGTCATATCCTTCTGGATTATCAATGGAGAAAAATTGCATGCAAGCTTCACTTTGTTCTCAGAACTCAAGAAGTATGGATAGGCATTCTGAAAGTAACATGAGTTATAAACACCGAATAAAGTTCTAAAATGGTTAAATACTGTTTTTGCACAAATTCAACTTAAAGGATTGAAAGTTAAAAGCGCGGTGTGCTTTTTTTTTTCTTTTCCTTCAACCAAATTAAAAATATTCAAAATCTTTTCAATGGACTCTTACTTGATTGTAAAGGTTCAGTTCTTTCATCAATCATATACCATTATAGGAATTTTCTAGTTATATTTTAACTATAGTTTATGTAACTATTCTTCATTAACACAGATTCTCTTGAGAGCAATGTCAAAGAAAAATAATCAAAGTGGAAATAATCAGTGAGGATGGTGAGATTATTCCTTAAGGAGGACAAGCACATGTCATGTAAAGGATTGGACAAAGAAAAGGCTGCTGAACTTTTGGTCCCTGGACTGTCAATATCTATTATGGTCAAGGAAGTGGTCCCAGGAGAAGGGTGTTAATCAAGGTCTACAAAAGATTTACCTTAATAGTTGTCAGGCTATTCTGTCTTCTCAATCATTCATGAGGGTATTGTGGTTACCCAGGATTCCAGAATTATTTAGGGTTAAGGTTTGTGTAGCTTTTCTTAGTGGTTGTGAAAAAATATGCAGAAATTAGCAACAGTTTAAAACAGGGCTGGGCTAATGCATCTTCTCCATATTTTTGTCCCTATCAATTACACGCCACAAACTCCTTTCTATCTTGCTACTGCCAATTCTGGAAGTGATCTAAGTCTCTTATGCTATTTTTCTGAAATCTTTAATCTTTACCCAGGACTTCCAATTTATTTTAACCTATTACCTGCTGTATATTTCTGTTAGCATGTTTCATAGGGACAACTTACTGTGTGTCTTTGGAACATCCAAAACTTTCTTTAGTGTCTTGTTTTTGCACGATTTTTGGTGACAATCTACTAGATTACACTCAAAGGGATTCCACTACTGTTCCCACAGGTATCTTCTTTAAATTAAGAATATCTGGTAAAGTTACTTCCATTTTTAAAACTTCTCTTGGGCTTTCATCACCTAGAGATAAAGCTCGTGTTTAAGACACTTCCCAGATTGACTCTGTTTATGGTGCAGTTTTATCCTTCTGTGTCAATACTCTCATCTTCCATGCACAACGTGCTCTCATTAATGAAAGCGCCTCATCGCTCCTCAGCCTTCATATCTTATTTCCTTCAGTCTATGCTGCTTTCTTTTCCTGGAAATCACTCTCTTTTATGACCCACATGAAAAACTCCTACTGAAATTCAGACGTTTGCTCAAATTATTATTCCTTGTTGAATCTTTCTATGAATATCACCGTTTGGTGTTTTTATAATACTTGGTTTATACCTCTACTCACTATATTTTATTTACAATAATTTGTTCACACCTGCCTCATTTTATTGTGGGTTCTCTAAGGGAGAATATCATATTTTATTTAGTTTGTCTTTTCAGCATCGAGTACAGAACCTGGCACATGGTTCACATCAATGAATACTGACGATACAAGAAAACAAACTACCTTTTTTTAAAAAAAATAACATTTTAATATGTTTTATATTTAGTCAAATACTATTTATAAAAGTAGAGTTCTTAACATGTATATTTTTCTGTTATGCCCTTTTGACTTTCTAATAGTGTTTTTCTCTTCCTATTCATGGTCTTACCAAACAGAGTTACTTCTTTTTTATTATTTTGTATCATATTCTAGCAATAACTTTAAAGGAAAAGAATATGGTACATAAATTTGCAAACACAGATATGCACATGGACATAAATTAGTGTTATTTTAGTTCTTTTGTCCTTGCTCTTTTCAGAATTTCTCTACATTTAAGCTTTAGTAATTTAGGCTGAAAACGTACATCCTCAAAAAATTGATAGGGAGAGAGACAAATCTCCCTTTGTTAACTTTATAAAGAAATCTTTTCATTCGCAAAATAACTATCAAAAGATATTTTCAGCCATTCTTGTGTGAATGTGTTATTATCACATATTTGTAATTTTATATTACCTTGCATCTAATGTAAGCATCTGGTCAGATTGTTATGTATGTAATTATTAACATTCATTGCACTATAAAGGAAATTATTGCATATCAAAAGGGTATGCTGCAAAAAGGGAATATAAATTTAAAAAAATGCTTTCAGTTGCACACAAATATACTTTTCATGAATAAAATATTCTAGGGAAGTGAAGTTTTAAAAGACCATACTTTTCTCATTTTGTTTTTATTCAAAACAATTTTTTGTACTTTTAGTGGAAACTATAATCTATAGTGACAAAACCACATTTTCCCATTTTAACTTAAAGCCAGAAAAATTTTATTCAAATAAGCATCCAAAATGTTATGATTACAATTGGGGCAATAATGAAACCTGATTAGAAATATGGCCTGTTATTTCTAATCTTAGATCTTCACTTTTAAACTGTATAATCTTGAACAACTTTTATAACTTCTTAAAGTGTCCCTTAATTATTTATGAAACTCGGCTTACTTATATTACTTTGAATGCAGGGTTATTGCTTAGTAGGTTTATGCTGAAAACAAAAGCTAGTATAAATCAGACAAGCGATGTAAATGCAAAAAAAATAAGAACTGTTGAAATAAAATTAGGGAGGGCTACAGACTGTGTCCAGTCTTATTTAAAGAACTTAAAGTTCAATTTTTTAAAAGATTAATTTATGATTTTTGCTATGATTTTCAATATTCTATCCCTAGCTCTATAGAAATCTAGTATCATACTGTAACAGATTTTACTGTATCTTTTGTGGCATGATATCATAGTTTGCCATGTTCTGAGTGCCAGTTAAGTTAAACAAAAAGTTAAATATAGAGTTGGATTAAAAACTCAAAGAAAGTCAATGTGCTTTGTTTTTTCTCATATTGCAGAAGTGAATAAATGACTTGAATAACCATCCTATACAAGTATCCAAAAAAATTAAAATAACAGTGTCACATATGATTATGTTATATTTTAAATATTCTAGAATAAAATTTAAATCTCAGTTTATGCAAAAGGTAAATAAGTAAAACTTAAGTTTTTAGTTTACTGCCTAAACAGATTACTAATTTTTGGGCAAATTTTTACTTATTCAAAGTAATTGTGTATTCAAAACTTGCAAGCTGACTATAGATCTGAGGCATACAGCAGGGAAGAGAGGGGAGAGGGATGGAAACAGTTAAGTTAAATAAAAAGTTAAATATAGAGTTGGGGGCCTCCCTGATGGCGCAGCGGTTGAGCGCTGCGCTGCTGTGGAGCTGTAGGCACCAGAGTTCGATGGCCAGGGGAGGGAAGTGCCCAAGGGTCTGTAGTGATGGTCACAGATGCTGTGGTGGTGGGCGATCTAGGGGGACTACACCTGAAGGGATGAATCAAATGCTGTCCCAAAATTAATGCTATAAGAAAACAAAAATTAAAAAAAAAAATAAAAATAAAAACAAAACTCCTGGGAAAAAATGATTTGCAATATGCATCTGTGAAGAGGAAAATATGAATAAGAGTTATGGGACATTTCAGGGTCACTGACAACGCGACATAATACTACGTGCAGTCGCACATAACTCACGGAATCGCAGGCTGTCCTTCCACCAGATGGAATAAGAGGCAGCGAGGAAACTATTTAGAGCTGGTTGAGAGCTGCCTCAGGTACTTGTTGGTAGTAATTTTACCACACTAAAAGAGGCCTTTCCCCTTCAAAAACACTGCCAGGGACTCGTAAACACAGGCATTCCTTAGGGAGCCATCACTGCCTTAAAAGACCATTGAGCCTGAAGAAAACAGAGCAGTTTTTAGGACTCTAATTTATAATGCTGTCATTTTGTTCATGAAAAAATTTTTTTTCTGGTTTCATGAAGAAATATAAACTATGAAACTGAACGAATTGGATAGAAAGTGTTGTTTCTAATTTATAACCACCTATAGTTTCTAATCTTTTGAAAAGTAATGTAGAAACAGGTTCAATAAAATAAGTGAAAAAGATAAAAGTTTTGTAGTTATTTGGGGTAAGGGAAACTAGGATTTTCCAGATTAAAATAAAATAACTGTGTTGGCAGTTTTTCAGTGCACAAAGACATAACATAAAAATGTGTCAGAGAAAATCTCCCCTTTCATTAATAGAATTCTTTTAATCTTTTCACAATCTAGATAATCTTAGACAATATATACTTTTTTGAGATTAGAAAGAGAATAAAACTATGCCAAACCTTAAGAAAGCATTATACACTAACTATAGAAAAATACCGCTTCCAGTATTTGAATACAAATGCAACACAGGGAATCTGAATCTGAATACTAAAGGATTCACACTGATAATTACAGAAAACATTTTTATGTAATGACTTTTAAAAATATATACAATAATCAAATATTTTAAGGACAGTTCTATAAAAGTAACATATATATATATAACATATATATATATATATATATATATATATATATATATATATATGTTCACAATTTGACACGTCCTATGCCATATCCCTTCAAAAAGTTAGTATAGTCATAATGATAAATTCCCTGGTATGACAAATTATATTTCTGTATTTTAAATTATTAAAATTCTCATTTTGTGAAGCAGTTAGAAGACATGAAATAAATGCATTTTAGGTATTTTGAAGCCTCTAATTAAATGGCTGTTATACTTAATAATAATTTATTAGTACTATATGTTCGATAATAAGGATATAAAATCCCATGAGAGCATAGTGGAAGGTTTGAAAAGACCACAAAGTTCTGTAAACTGAGAAGATACTTAGGAGGGTGAATGTTGAGGAGTAGTTTGTCAGCCGAGCAAGGTAATGGGAAAGGAAGGCATGCTATAAGAAAGAAACAGGACCTGCTAACTTAAGGCCGTGGAGTGGGAAAGAGCGTAAGAAGGAAAGGAAGCACTAGGTACCTCCTTATTACTCTAAGGAGAGAGAGCTAAGCAGAAATCAGGTTAGAAAATGTTAATCAGTGCTAATAAATATTGATATTCCCAGCTAGCAATGGGAACTAGGAATGATTTAACACTTTTGAATACAAAGTGTAGAGAGAAAATAGTTAAAAAATATATAATCAGATTAAGAAGGTTTGGCGGCAAAATGATACCCCAATTATATCTCTCTTATAGCCAATTGTTTCTCTGTTTGAAGAAAACACTCCAGAATTAATAATGTTTGGAAAACTGTGACAAATTATCTCTTAACAGAAAAGAAAGGTAAATGTCACCCTTTTAAGATTTTTGATAATGCCATCCCAAGATCATTTTGCTTCACATTTTTTCCTTTAGCATTTTAAATATGTGCTTCTTTGTCTTCTGGTACAAAACAGCTATGACAATTTGATTTTCTTTCTATTATAGGCAATTTTGTTTCACCTAATGACCAAAATACATTGTGTGGTGATTCTAGTTTATTAATAATCTAATGTTTAATAGTTTACTTTTTATGACTAGTTTATCTGGTTTATTTTTTCAGGCATCAATGTGCCTTTTCAAAATGTACTCTGCTTCCCCCCCCCACACACACACACTAAAGTTTTCTTATAGGATAGTTTTAGAATACATACTTAAATTACTTTGGTTCTCCTTTCCTGATACCCTATTAGATATATGCACACTGGAGTTTTATCTGTCTTCATATTTATTTCTTCCTCTCACTTAAAAAAAATATCTCCTCATTTCCTTTTAATTAAAAAGATTACTCTCCTGTCCATCTCCTACTTCTCTTAAGGTAATATCTATTATGTTTATTCATTTGTGTTCTTTCAAACAGATGACTTTTAAGAAAAGATATATCTGGAATTAAAGTTCTAAACATTGATTCCTTCTATACACAGGAAAAATTGTCATACTTCTTGTGTTTACAGAGTCTAATTTGAAGACCACGGCTATAGTCCTTCCTTGGAATTTCTTACAGTCTGTGTACTAAGGAATCTACTTCTACTTTTTCTCTTGAGATGCTCATACACCCATACACATTGATCGTTAATTATTTTCATTCAAGCTATATTATAAATCATTAAGACAATATTGGGCAATGCTGTCTGTGTCGTTTGGAGACTCGGGGACCTTATCAAATACCTGTTGCATACCATTTGAACACTGACTAATTTTAAGGGAGGTTTTGGTGAGGGTCGGGTTCAGAATACCTAAATTTGTATCCTGGTCCTGCTACTTTCATTCTGTCATATGAAGACATTTCTGCATAACTTTTCAGACCCTCATATATATAAAATATACATTATAATATCCTCTTTCTCAGATAGTATTTATGATGATTAAATAATTTAGCACAACAAAAACTCTTATAACGCTATCAGAAATATGATCAGTTCTCAATGCTAATTGCTATGATTCTTTTTAATTTATATTATAGATTGATACATCATCCCAGGAACTTTAGTAATAAGTCTAAAGGCACTAACATTCTTAATTAGCATCAGAACACATATTTACATCTTTTATTGTTTTGAGTCCTTCTTAGTTCCAACCCAATATAATACTAACCTCACTAGAGTCTTCCTGGTTTATGGTTCTGTGATTTATATCCAGTTCTTACAATAAAGGTTGAAACTTTTTAATTGCACACTCCATTTTCAAATTACTCAAACTCTTTCACACAATTTCCTGATACATAAAAATTATGAGTAGAAACTCTCTGCAGTTTCTGTACTCTATATAATACCCAAATTAATAAATAGTCCCTTAGAGGAATTCTTTAAAAATCACAACACATTTTTATTTTGGTATATTTTAGAAAGGTATTTTTAGTGAATGTAGAAGGAACTGTTATTGAACTTTTGCTTATAATGTCAGATTGAATCTGGAACCAGCAATATCTCATATTACATTTGTCATGAAATTTGCAAAAGAATGAAATCAAATTGTTTAAAATTGAATCAGTAAATCAAGTATGCATTGTATTTGATGTTTTGTAGGAATAAATGTTCTATTGTCACCTAATAACAACATTATCTTTAAGAAATAATCAGCTATAATAGGGCTTGTAAATTTTGAGAACTTGATTTAAAAAAAAAAAAAGGTAAAATCTGAAAGGAGCATTCAGTTTAAAGAAACAAAAGAAACAAATCTCCAAACTCCTCAGGTCGATTGCTAAAAGAACATGCAGTCTACTCATTTCTACCAACTCATTTGAAATAGTCTTTAGTTGGGGAATAGCTTTTATTCATTCACCCTACTATTTTTGAAAAGTCCTATAAAGTTTAAATTTCTATCACCTTTCCTCCTCAAGACACAGGACAAAAAATTAAGGCAAACATTTATTATAAAATAAATTTCCAAGTATCTTAAATAATTCATAGCATGCTTCTTTTTTCAAAAGCAAAAAACAGCAAGCTAAGCCTAGCATGTTACAGTACATAAATCATCATGATAGCAATAATAAAGGGGTGTGACAATATTGACTAACTTATGCAGGAAGACTTGGTATAACCAGCATGGTGGGTCTATGGTCTGAATGGATTAATCACATCATTTTTATATTACCTTAAATGATGCATTCTATTAAAAATATTATTATTGTCGGGCCATTTCCGTTCATAAAATTCTTCTTTTCTCATGATGCTAACATAAAATCTCGATTAAAGGAAATTCCAGAGGCATAATTGTTTGGTTAAAGGAGGTATAACAGAAATAATCTGTGTTAATATATTTTTTAATTTATTTGTTTGTTATACCACCATTAGAAATATACAGTGTGGGTAGTGTATTTCATAGATCTTTAGCGATCATGTGTACTTTGCTCTTATGTCACCATTAAAGAAATGCAATTCTCACTAACTGTGCATTTGGTGGGAATAGAAGAGACCATGACAAATGTACCCAACCCCCCAAACCAAATAACTTTACTCCATTTGTTTGTTTCTCCTAAAAGAATAGTCCAGAGAAGAAAGTCTCTGAAGGTTCAGATTAGTTATCATATTGGTAGGCTACTTACTATATAGGTATATAGAGACTGTATACACACTCAAACACACACACACACATATTTATTTGATGTTTTATTTATAATCTCAAACTGATACACCTGCCAACTTACTGGCTTTGGATATTTTCATTCTATATTATCAGCATTTATTTATTAATTATCTTCACAGGCTTCGATTAACTATATAGGTGCTTCATAAAATTGTGAGAAATAGTCCATATCTCCTCATAAAAAATATATATCTAAGCGAACCAGCTGCATTTCTTAGAAATATGTTCTTTCCTTCAGTAAGTACAGATATACACTAGTCTTCCTCCCCCAAGTATTGGCAAATATAAGAAAATACTTCAAAATTATGAAAACATTAATATTGTTTTATTTTCCCAAGTCATGAAAATTATCACCTAAATATCTGTGTGACCTCTTTCCTAGAAAATTTCTACTAGTCTAATTTATTTCCAATCAATTCACCACAGTTTCTAGAGTATTTTTTCCAAAATGAAAATCTGTTCATGTCATTCCCCTACTTCATCAAGTCATTCTATAACCTTTCTATTCACTCGTCCTTCCCAGAAACATGTAAAACTTAATCAGTTTTATGAGAGGCAGTGTAGTGTTATGCAGTGTTTTTCAAGCTGTGTTTTATGATCTAATATTAGTGGGTCATGAAATCAATTGAGTGGGTCATGTGACCTATAGTTTTAATAAAATAAAATTTAATAGACTATGGTGCAGTGGAATAGAAAATAGCAGAGGCAAACAATTAACAAACTCATGGAAGATACAGACCTTGGAGAGCAAAGCTGAATCATAGGAGTCACATATGGACAAGAAAAAGTATTCCCTATTGTTCAAAGATCATAAACTTTTACCTGGAGGCAATGACTTAATGGGGGGACTTTTTCTCCCTTGTGAAAATAGTTAAGTGTGTTTTCTGTGTATGGAGGAGGTGAAATCCATAGTTAGCAATGTTTTAGTTTTCTTTTCTGCATGACAGATTATCTTTAAATTTTGTGCCTTAAAAAGCAACAATTTGGGCCTCCCTGGTGGCCAAACAGGTTAAGCACAGCACTCTGGAGCTGTCAGTGGCTGCAGCAGGAGTTCAAAGCCCGGCCAGGGAGAACCCCACAATGGCATAGAAGACCTCTCCTGACTCACCAGCTGCTCCCCTCAGCAGTGTATTTTGCTTGATCTGCCTCTTCTGCTCCCCACTCTGTCTCTGGTGAACCCTCTCACCGCCCCACACCTCTGGCCTGAACCCCAGCTTGTATGCAAAAATAAAATAAATCTTTTTTAAAAATGCAACAATTTATTAAGTATCAACATTCTGTAGATTGAGTGGGCAGTTTTTTTTTTATATGATGTCAATTGGAGTCATTAATTCAGTTGCACTTAAGTAGTTTTTCATGTGTCCAGGGACTTAGTGTTGACTTTAGAATGAGACTCCACATGTTCTTAGCTTCCTCATGGTGTCTCATTTTCACTGGGTTTTTTATGTGACGTCTCTCTCTTAAAGACTGCTGAATATTTTCATAGACTCTTAAAGAGTGCAGAGCACACCCTACAGAATGGGAAACAAACTTTGCACATCATCGATCTGAGAAGAGGCTAATCTCAACTCAATAACATAAACAACAAAACAACAAACCAATTAAAAAAAAAATGGGCAGAAGAGCTAAGTAGACATTCTCCAAAGACACAGAGAAAGCCAAAAGGAACATGAAAAAATATTCAACATCACATATCATCAGGCAAATGGAAATCAAAACAACAATGAGATACCACCTTACTCCAACGAGAAAGCCCTATATGAAGCAACAAAAACCACCACCACCACCACCACCACCCAGAAACAACAAGTCTTGGGGTAGTCGAAGAAAAATAACTCTCTTACATTGCTGGGAATGTAGACTGGTCCAGCCCACATGGTTTCATGCATTACAGAAGCTATTTCGACAGTAACTAGTATTACTTACAATGAAAATGAAAATACATATGAAAAATATTCTTTCCTGAGACATTCAATTTAAAGGCATACATGTGTGTGTAGATGTAGTGGTACCACTATACAAACTTTTTGTTTGTTTGTTCATTCAGTTCAGTAGGCAAAGTTTAAAAGTTGTTAGAGCACAATAAATCCTCACTTAATATCTGGATAGGTTCTTAGAAAGTGTGATATTAAGTGAAATGACATATTAGCAAAGCACTTTTTCAAATAATGTCTTATCATTGCTACAAAATTATTTTGAATGAAATGACTTTATTCAAAGACCTGGTTTTCAGTTAAAAGCAAAAAATTTGATTCTAGACAACCCAATTTCTATTTTTAGCTGTCTTAGTAGCGGTATGACCTTGAGAAAGTTACTTAACCATTCTATACACCACTTACTTCACCTACAAATTGAGATAAAATCTTATTTCTTAAGTTTACTGTGAGAATCAAATCACTTAATACACTCCTAGCAATTGAAGTTCTAAAAAGAAAATGAAAACTACCCACTAGTATAACAGAAAAAGTTAAAAGGAAACACTGATTACAAAGGTATTATAACAAGATGGTAAGATAAGCCAAAGATTAACATAAAGAAGACACTATCACAAAGGATTCTTCACATAGCACTTCCCATTGCAGAATAAGTTTCTTGTTAGTAGATACTATGTTTTAGCCACTGGTTTATCTCCAGGCACATTGCTATCAAACACAGTGCTTCAGTGAATATTGTTATTAAACTAATGAATGATTTTTTTTTTTTTGGAAGCATATCTGTGACTGACCATATTCAGTCATTTAGCTGCACCCTCTGCTATTCAGGTCATCTACCATTCTTGCCCCATTCCTTTTTCCATCCCATCTTCTATAATACTTGCCTTTATTAACACACACACACACACACACACACACACACACACACACACACAGCAAAATACTTTTCATACGATAAGCTATAAAAAAGAAACCATATAAATTTGACAGAATAGTGTGATATTACTCCTACTATCTGGTCTCAATCTAGTTTTTCAGTTTCACATTTTCCCTTCTTTCAGGGGAAAATGTATTTGTATTTCAGGGGAAAAACACATATTTTGTTCAAGCACACTCAGCATAGAATGTTCTTTGTTAATGCATCTACTATCCCCTCTCATAGAATATCACTGCAGTATGTCTTTACTAGCTGACTAGAGGTGACTACTTCAACTACACGATTCAGTTCCACCCATTTAAAGAAGTTCTTTTCATTTCCATCAATAGAAATTAAATAATGCCCTTCATCTCTAATTACTTCCGTTTCAGCTCTGAGTTAGTTACCTAGCATTCATAATCAGTGGTTTTCAATCTTATTTATACATTAGAATCATCTGGAGATTTTTTGAAAGCTTGAAACAGACTATGGTCATACCATTATTTCAGAATCCTGGGCATAGCTAAGAGGAACCCAGACACCACAGTTTTTAAGACTTTCTAGACAACTAACATCAAGTTTGAAGAACACTACACTAGACTGTGAAATCCTTTAGAGTAGTGATGAGATCATTTAAAAACATGTTATTCAAATGGGTTTTAGTATTTATAACAGTTTTAAAGACATAATAACCTTCAAAAATATTGTACAATATGGAGCGTGTATACTTATACACAGGTATGAAATTTCTGGCCTACCTTAAGAATTGAATTACAAAAGAATAGGCTTGCTACATATCTAACTTGAATGAATGAACATTTTTCATTCTTAGCAGTAGATAAATGTGGATACATTGAAAAAATAATAATTAAACAGTCCGCCTGCCAACTGATTACATTCACTGATTAAGCTTAAACAAATCCTTATTCATTCTCCTAGAAATATAAAACTAAATGAGTTGTTATGATGTACTGTAGGTGGACTATAAATACTGATACATTAAAAATATATCATTTGCTCTCCAGAAATTTATTTAACAAGCTATATTATGACATGTGGTAGTAACATATTTTGGATTTGTTATGATTTAAATCAAACTTGGTTGAAGTCAAGTTTTTCAGAAAATTGACAATAAAGTAATACAGATATTTGGTGATATTTTCCTAGTCAACTATTTCAATAAACACTTATTTTAGAGAAATATCTTGATTAAATCAAATATATGAGTTGCTATTCCTTTGATCTGAAATTTTACTATTGGATTCTTAACAATTTAGGATGATAATGGTTATTCAAGGAAAAATGGGTGAAGAGAAAAATGAAGATTAAATAGATACTTTTTCATGATTGTTTGAAATATGTATTCCAAGAAGGAAAAGGAGGATACTGGGGGGGGGGGGGGAAGAAAAGGGCCAATCTAAGGCCATTAGCAAATAACTATCAATTAGAAAAGGTCATGGAAAAGAAGCGCATGTGAAATAAGTGCTTTAAACTAGAGATAAAAAATGATGATGTTTGAGTTCATGGTATTTCCCATACTGGATACATATAGAAAAAGAAGAAGAAAAATGTATGTTTTAGCCTTGCCCAACAGAGTTTATTAAAATTATTAGAAATGGCCATATTTCCCAAGGCAATAGTCAGATTCAATACAACCCTTATCAGAGTTTCAAAGGTATTCTTCAAAGAATAGAACAAACACTTGATAATGAGGCTACACAGCGTGGTCCCAGTATGGTTTTATTTTATTTTTGTTTTGTTTTGTTTAAAAGGATTGAACTCCCCATTATGCCACTGATTCTAAAAAAAATGTTGAAATGTAAGGCCATTATGACTTGTTTTTAAACTGTGCACTGTACACATTTTATTTTTGTAAAATTAATACACTATGAAGTGTGTCTTTAGACAGGCCTGTCATTAATGGTATTTTGAATAGCCACTAACCTTACCTTGTTACGGGGGTTTAAAATGGCACCAAAATTTATAGCAGGTTTTCTTGGTGCATAGCAAAGATGAGTTACAGATGAGGTAGTACTATTTATATATAGATGAGAATAGTATTTATTTTTTTCATTTCAATTGTGTTTGATTCAACAGAACAAATAATTATTGTTCTGTTATTTAAATACTTTTTTGTTATTGCAAATAAATAATAATAATGCTGAAAAAAAAGAAACCTCACTTAAATGTATATGGAACCACAAAAGACACTAAGTAGCCAAAAAGGGCCTCCCTGGTGGCACAACGGGTTAAGCACAGTGCTGTAGAGCTGTCCACAGCTGCACTGCGAGTTCAATGCCCGGCCACCAGGGAGATTCCCACATGGCGCGGCAGATCTCCCCTGCCGTGCCCACTGCTCCCCTGGATTTCAGTCTATCTGCCTGTTCTGCTCCCCTCTCTGTCTCTGGTGAACCCTCTCACGACCCCACACCTTTGGTCTGCACCCCAGCTTGTATGCATAAATAAATAAATCTTAAATAGCTAAAAAAAAAAAATCCCTGACAAAAAGAAGAACGGAGGTATCACACTCCCAGTCTTCAAAGTATACAGCAAACTATAGTAAGCAAAATCGTATGATATTGGAATAAAAATAGACACACAGGACCCAAAAATAAGTACACACGTATAAATAGAGTTATATATATACATGCATGTCTACTACAAAAGAGAAAAGATCATGCAAAGGAGAAAGGAAAATTTTTCAACAAATGGGGCTGGGAAAAATGATAATCCATGCAAGAGAATCAAACTAGACAACTGTTTCACATCATAAACAAAAACTAACTCAAAATGGATTAAGGACTTGACTATAATAACTGAACCTCTAAAATACAGAGAAGAAAGCATAGGCAATATTTTCTGAAACATTGGCTTTAGGGATGTCTTTGGAGACTGAACTGTAACATATATTTGTGATAACTAATGTTGTTATGGTAACAGAAAAGGTACCAGAGTGCCTTAGAAGGCCACCTGCAGATATAAGAAGTTTATTTAAAATTGAAGAATTATCAAATGGCATGTTATTTCTATACTAAATCTCTAGAAAACAAATGAAAAAAAATCATACTAAAGCATCTTGATAAGCAAAGGATACAGACAGGCTTATGAGCCAATTCTGTAATTTATTGTTTTCTTTGTCTTTTTTAAGACACACGAAACATAATTTCTCTAAAAAGGAATATAATTAAGAAGCTGTCTCAGGAATAAAAGCAAATTTCAATACTGATTTTAGCAGGATTAGAAAAAGAATCACCTTGGTACAAAGAATCACTGAAATATTAACTCTGTAACTCAGCAGCAAAAGGCTGATTATTCTTGATGAGGAGATATTTACAAGGCCTTTGGTTATGAAATGGGATAAATCACCCAAATATTCAGGTCATAGGGTTTCTGTCTTTTTCTTCGACTGATTTATATTCTTCTTGAGTTCATAGGCTAACCAATACTTTCTTGTATGATTTTCTCTATCGAAATCAGAAAATAACTTTGGATTATGAGCTATACAGCTGTGTCTGGCTTTTAACCCCAGTTAATCATTTACCTAGCTCGGTTTTCCCGCCATGATATTTTATCTCCTTTGACGATAAGAAATATTAATGATTCTGTCCTTCTTCCTGAGCATTATGTAGAGAGAAATTTGTTAAACTTTTTTCTCTAAAGTTTCTTGCATGATAATAATATGATGAACTGGAAATCAACGTGTTTTTCCTGTAAAAGGAGTTTCGTATAATTATATTTTATTTATTGAATACAGTCTCCATTCCCAGAAGTTTTATCACCTTCAGTCTTCACAAATAAGCCCTATGATTCAGTGTTCTGCTACCCATTTTACTTGATAATAGATCCAAAAGGCCTTCTGTAGAAGACCTCTGTTGGTGAGTCTCGAACTATCAGTTATAATGATTCATGAGTCTCTATAAAAGGAAAGTGAATATATCTTCAAGTTCTTTCAGAGGAAAAATATTTCTCCCCAAAAGATGTTTAGATTTGGCCCTTTCTGCTGCACTCTTTTCCTGGCTCAAAATACCTTCTCATATTCTTTAAGAATGGCCTTCGAAGTTTGAAGTAAAGATCCTATTAATCTGTCCTGCAAGCATCTCATCTCCAGAATTTAATAAACTTGGGTCAAGTCTCCAGTCGGTAGTTGTTTGATTTTCCTATGTCTTACCTCCCAGAAATAACTGTGGCGATTGCATATTTTCCTATGATATCAATAGATTAGTACATTGGAGTCTGACAGTAATGAAAATGGCATAGAAAGGCAAGCTTTTTTCCATGTTAATCCTACTTTTATAAAAATTTGAATATACAAATATATATACATTCATTTATATGTTTTTTCTATTTATGTAATGTTTGTCAATTTATTGAACATATATTTCAAAATTGTGTTATGTCAATGATGCCACAATAATATAATGTAAACATAGTGCCTGCCTACAAGCAACTTACATTACAAATTCTAATAAATATAGGCAATAATTAGAGGATATGTTCAATCATTTTACCTGCTAATTGGATTATAATATAATATTTGCAGAATAATTAAGGCATGTATTGATCAAATTGACCTGTTTTCAAAGCAAAATTATGGCATGGGAAATTTAAAAATTTTAGTAAACACGAACAAAGACCATTAAACCCCATATAAAACATAAAGACGATTAAATGAACCACATAAAATGCTACAGTAAAATGGAAATTTATAACAATAATGATTTTTAATTGAAACTTTGGGTTTTTAGTTGTGCTTCTTTTCTAATTTATTCTGTGAATTCTCATTCAAATCCATATTATATAGAAAGTGATTCCTGTCCATGGTATATGCAGTATTTCCCAATTAGCCTGAATATTTGAATAACTAAAGTTGCCCATTTTTCAATAAGTATAATGGCTTCATTTCTGTTCTAGGCATCAGGTTTACAAAATGTCATGAAATTTTCATTTGACTTGTGGGAAAGGAGAGGGTAGGAAGGTTAGCCAACTTCCTCAGGTCACATAGGTCAGATAACCTTAGACAATTAACTAAATTTTCCACTCCTGATATGACACAAACTTATATTGAGAAGACTTTGGAATAGGGATAATTTTCTTGTTTATTTTCTTCCAAATATGCTTAGCAATTTGTCCCAATTTACACTTTCATTTACGGTACCCATTCCTTAAAAGTAATCTGTCTTTTTCACACAACTGTCTATTCCAATGTTTCTAATATTTCTACTATATTTATAACTATGTTGCCCAGCTCTATTAATGATAGGATTTCTACCAAATACATACCTCCATTACTTTGTGTCTTCAACCTATTTTTTTTTCATTTTTCCTAAAGAGATTGCCCTTGCTCTGGTGACATAAAACCCTTCATATCACAATAAAGAAAACAGCAAAATTGAATTAAGAATAACTGGGCAATTCCAAATATTTTTAAAGGTTAAAGTATAGGAAAAATAGGATAAATCTAATATAAAAAATATATAATTTTATCTAATGTTTTATTTTTTGCTGTATAATCTAAGCATACATTTCCAGAAAGCTTTGTATGTTTCAATCTCATGATAAATTTTAGCATCATTGTAGAAATAATTTCTCAACAATTAAATATAAATTTACTTAGTTTTTCAGAGATAAATATCAAGCATCTCATATTTAGCACAAAGAAAGATTTTGTACACGTTTATAAGTTCTGCTGGTAGACATATTGCAATTTATTTTTCAGTGGCACCTATTCAAAAATTAGTGCATTTTGGCACAAACCATCAAAATTCAGAAATAATAAACTTAATAAAAATATACTTAACTGCCAAAGTCACTGCATGGATTCTTCAGTAGGACACGATCTACAGCAGCATTAGTCTATTCTCAGACTACAGGTAAGGTGTGTAGATACACAGAGTGGGGGGTCACACATATCAAGATTTCTCAATATCAGTTTTGCCTTATTGCACTGCCCCGCACTTAAACTTGAGAAAGCTCTACTGGCTACTTTGAATTTTATAAAAATAAATTGTCAAAAGTTGCTTTAAATTCAAATGAAAATATGCAAATGGATGTTATTATTCATTCTTACCTGTTATGTGTGATTTTATATGAAATAGAGTTTGAAATATAAACAAATTGTTGGACTTAGTCTTTTTATATCTTTTTTCAAACTTTGCAAAAGTTAAGACCAATTATACATTACAGTGGTACACTGACATCTATCTCCCTAGGTTAAAGTTGTCTGGAATTTTTCTCCAAAAATTTAAACTATTTTCTCCTTAAAATGTCAAAATACTTTGCAATTAAAAATGGTCTGCAGGTGAGCTAAAAGGCATATTGGGAGATAATGACCTATGTGAATATGAAGGAGTGACTTTTCCTTGGAGAAGACTACAAGAAGTAGTATAAATATCTCATGGTGAGGGTGACAATTGAAATGTAGGAGTGATAATCTCAGTAAATCATCAAGAAAATCTTCCATTCATGTGTGAATCACTGTACAACAGTTGTCATGGAAAACCATTCACTATCTGAACCCAAAGATTTTTGACCACAACAACTTAGTAAGTGAATTATTGATTAGAAATTCAATCCATTTTCAAATGAGGAACTGAAAATATTTTTATTATCATTAAAAATATTTTGTTTCCCTTAGTGTATATTCATTTCTGCTACGGTATTTTTCAATCTAGTAGAAATAATTCTTTTTTTTTTTCTAATCCAAAAAAATTCACAGAAATCCCTTTATAACTATCATCTCATCTAGATCTCCTTGCACTAGCATTTGTTGAAATTTAAAATCAGAAAATTTAATTTCAATTTAAATAAAAATTTAAATTTGACTTAAATAAAAATGTGCAGCTCTATTTGTTATCATTTTTACTAAACTTCATGACTTTTGGAGGAGGTTGCTTGTATGCTTCAACCTGTTAGCAAAATCCCACTATGACTGTAAAAGTTAAATTCTGTATTTTATATATATATATATATATATATATATATATATATATATATATATATATATATATATATATATTTCTTGATATCATTTTATTCTTTCTAGAATTTAGAAACATGAACTATCAGCAGCTAGGACTTCTCTGTATTTAATGAACATTTACGCGCAACTCTACATACACAAATTATGTTGATTATTTTCTAAACGAGTCTATATAATATTACTTCAGAGATGTCTGTGTTAAGCTACATAAAGGGTAATTGACATGTCCATAGCCTCATAGCATGCTCAGTGTTAGATTTTCACCTCCTGTGATTCTAGGGCTTTCAGGTTCATCTTGAATAAGTTTGCTCTAATAGTTGATGTTCCTATAATAGTGTGGTCCCCAGGGAAAGGGGAAGTTCCAGGTGCCCTACCCCACCCAAGGAAGGGTGGAACTGAATGAGGAGAAATAAGCTGGGAGAGGAGACTGAAGAAGGAAGGAAGAAGGTTAGGTGCAAGAAGGAGACCTGGAGGAGGAACATTGAGCAGAGACGTGCAAAAGCTGTATTTGCTCTTTGGTCTCGGAATGGTTGAAACAAATGTGGGTAAGGACCCATGGGGAGCTTAACAATGACAGTTTTTATCTTTATTTTGTTCCTTCTGTCCCAGATGTACTGGGCCCCTTCAGCTCTTTCTTCTGATTCTTCAGAAGGTGCTTTAAACTAGTGGCAGGCTTTCGGGTCTCAGTGGCCCTGCAACCCAAATCTGGACATTTACCCACAAGGGGGTGGGTAACTTAGGGTGTTTGATTTGGAAACTATATTATTTGTCTTTTCCATATTGCACATTAAAGTTCCTTATCATGAAAGGTCTTACGCACTAGATTGTTTGTCTTGATATGACAGATGGCAGAAACTGTTCAGAGCAGGCAGGTTTGGGGGTTTCTAGGGTACCCCTCACCCTTCCCTGTAACATTTCCTCCTCTCTCTTCTGATGATGTATTCTTTTTGATGTTTCTAATTGTGATTGGCTATTAACCTGAATTTCTGTATTTGTTATCAACCATGGGTACAGAAAACAAAGGCACAATTTTGATAATGAACTCAGAAAAGATTATTAAAAATTAGCCTTTTTTATATGTGGACATCTTCAAAGAGGATCTTTACCTCTCTACTTAGAACTTTTAAAAAGTTGGAAAAAGTTAGCAAGAAATAGTGTGTAAATTTAAGGTGTACAATATGTACACCTTATGTATATATAGATTCAATGCATATATAGATTATAATATGTTTGCTGCTCCTGTGATATCTGTCACATTACATAGTTAGAGTAAAACAGTTTTGTCTATATTTAATGTATATTGATAAAATAGTTATGCAACCAAAGCAATTCAATGTTTGGGCAATATATAAATATTTGTTACCCCATTTCTTTCTGTAATCAGATCCCAGTGACTCACTGAGTGCTCCTCTTCATCCAGGTCTTATTTCTATTTCCCCCATCCTGTCTATGATGGGTTAGTAAGCAGTTGCTCATCTAATGGGAAATCTTTGGAGTCTGCATTTTTCTCAGGATAACAGAGAAACCTATGGTGGTAATTTATGCAATTTTAATATAAAATAACGTCATTCCATTATCTACTCACTGTTCTGTGTCCCCATAATCCAGCTCTTCAGTTCACCTTACATAATGGTATGTTTTCTTTAGGAAACAATTTTCAATTTCTAAGTAGGTACACAGATCGGTACCATATGAGAAACAAGTAAAGGAAACCCCTGGAAGAGAAAGAGGGAGGGAGAATGCTTAGTCCAGAATGAAAAGAACAAGCAGAGGATTTGCACACACACACACACACACACACACACACACACACACACACACAACATATAGTGGTGTTACATTAAAAACGGTGTGTCTTGTGTCAGTAACAATGCAGAATTATTCCTTATGCATAAAATGAGATTTAAAATTTTGGCCATGGTATTTTAAAATGAACAAGATATCCAAAGTAAAAAAAATGAGAAGGACGAGGAGGAGAAGGAAGAAAATAAGGTTACACAAAGCCCAATTGACAAGCATAAGTAAATTGTTCAACTCAGAACGATATCACAACACGCAGTCAATCATACATAATAGATTTTAATGGGAGGACCAGATTGTGAGAGGAGTCGGTCAAAACAACAAGACTCGTGCTCGTGGAGGATCTAAAACCCTTGAGAGCCTGAACATACAAAAGGACAACAGACAGACCAAATACAAAATTCTGACTAACTCACAACCTCCGCAGCAACCTGCCCAGGAAACCAAACTGAATCTCTGCATCAATCATCCCCGAACTGTCAAAAGTTAATCAGTAACGGCCAAATTTCCTAACATTTTCCCTCCATGTACAACTCAAGACCAACTAGCGATAACCCATATGTTCTGCTATCAAAACAATCATGCTGTTTGATATGAGGATCATGTAAGATCCTTGACATCTAGCAGCCACTTCCAGTTTCCTCCTGCAATCTATATCTGGCCAGGACATACCTGGAACCTTTCCTTGTAATTGCATGGACCCTTCACACCCCCCTATCTGCCTTGGAGTTCTGCCAAATGCAGGTTAGGGTGACTAACTCCCTTACTACAGCAGGCTCTGACTAAATAGCCTTTGCTTTTTCCTGTGTGGGTGACTTTTATTTATGTCCACATAGTACAGGTCTTGGCAGAAGGGAATGAGAATTCAGCCCCAGGCACTTAGGAATTTTAAACTATTCTGCACATGTAGCACTCCATAAAAAAATTAAGTAATTCACCTAGAAGATGAACCATTACACAATTATTTAACGCCTGCAAGTAAACAAAGTTTCCCTGTGAGTCAGCAAAGAATTAAACAGGAAAGTAGATAAAAAGTCTCATCACTTACAGTCTGGTAATTGTTTTGTTTCAGATTGGGACCATTGGTTTTGTAAGATTTTTTGATGGAGATATTGTTTAAATTTATATGTTGTTCTTTTTGTTTATCTGGTGATCTTTAATTGTCCATTCACACTCTAAAAAAGGCTCGTGAATATCTGCATTTTCTTCTTCGTATTATATGGAAATAACTCTGATCTCAGACTGTGCTGGGGATAGGAATTCTGAGGAGGCACTCTGTGAAACGGGACAGGTTTTCCTTAAGATCTATGAATCTAAATATCTAAATGGGGAGTCTCTTTCCAGGAACTTCACTAGGAAACTCAGGTGCTTGCATAGATGTTGCTGTCTCTTTGTTAGGTGATTTGTTTCACAGGTCAGAGAAAAGTTATTGCAACGTCACCCAATCTATGCCTGCAGCCTCTGTTCTGTGTGGGTGTGAGGGAAGGATTGATAAGCAGAAAGAGTCAGTCACCTGGGTTGCAGCCTTCCCTGAGCACTCACTGTCAAGTCCTGCTTCTCAGCTCGATCTTCTGCAGTCATTTCTAATCTAAGCGCAGGTCCACTGATGTTCCAGGGCGTCATTGGCTGCCAGAGACTCGAAGATTACTCAACGCATACAAGGGATCGCAGCTCTGGAATGATGGATATTTTTCCATTTATACACTCCATGAAATTCGGTAAATTCTCTCACAAATTGTTGACTAACATCAACCCTCTACCCAAGTCACTATACCCTCTACACTGCTAGTAGTTTCTTTCTTTCTGCACCTTAAAATCTCATTTAGCAATATTCAGAAAATGGCCCCCAGGTCCTTGAGAAATACAGTCTTGAGTCATAAAACTGACAAGAATGTTTTTAAAAACATTTCCAAGGGCACTGGAAGGATTGACAATGACAAGTTTTCTAAAGTAAATGCCCTAAGTAAAGAGAGGTCAGAGGTCAGGAACCAGGACAAAGCCAGTCTAAGGTATAGTCAAACTGAAGGAAACTTCACTGTTATTTTGGTCAAGTGCTATAGATTTCCAGCTAGATTTCATTAACTTTCTTCCTAGACTATGTCAGAATTTAATGATTAAAGAAACCACTTGGTAGGAAATCCTAAAGGCTAAGAGACCTTTCCTAATTCATTGTATTTGTTACACCCTAGACAGTTATTTCACCTGCACTGCCTGCTAAAGGAATACAGTTCACACACCTGAATAGAATTCTCTTTAAAAGTTGGCTTTTCTTCACTCATTGTTATTTTGTCTGTGTTCAAAAAAAAACCTTTAAAATAATTAAGGCTGTGTAGAGTATTTTATGTATTGTCATGATTCACTGCAATGGCAGAGATCAGGTAAATTATAATGGAATGCGAGTTCATTATTAATCAGAATCTCAAAAAGTAAAAATTAAAAAAACAAATATACAATCAAATAAAATTAGCATACTAAATTTGAAAATTTAGGAGAGGGCCTCCCTGGTGGCGCAGTGGGTTAAAGCGCTGCACTGTGGGGCTGTTGACAGCGGCGACAGGAGTTCGACGCCCAGTCAGGGAGATTCCCACATGGTGCGGCAGACCTCTCCTGCCTAGCCCGCTGCTCCCCTCAGCAGTGTATTTCTGTCCATCTGCCTGTTCTGCTCCCCACTCTGTCTCTGGTGAACCCTCTCACCATCCCACGCCTCTGGCCTGTACCCCGGCTTGTATGCATAAGTAAATAAATATTTAAAAAAAAGTAAATTTAGGAGAATGTTAAGACAGTTCATTTGACCAAAATAAATATAGAAAACATTAAATGACATGAGATCAGTCTTTGAGGAACAGAATAAGATATAGCGTTGACACAATATTATTTTGAAATTTATATTTGGGATAGTTGTTCAACTATTAAGTTAGAGGAATGATCTGGGAAGAATTTGATTTTTTCTCTTTAAAGTCTGACTAATCTTTCACTTCTTAGGTTGATCAAATGACAAATATAATTAGAATTTTTAGCTTGGGTGGTTATAATTCAAGAAAATTCTACCTCAGGCTGTTGTGAGTAAAGTAAGCAATAACTCATATACAGGTGTATGACAAATAGTGACGGACAAATGTTTACCCTTGAGCATGATATTGACTTTAATTACTTTAACTGGGTTTTTTTTTTTGGAGGGGGTGCAAAGATTTATAACTTTGTGGATATAGGGTTCAAATAAATTAAAATTATCTTGGAAGAAAATGAATCAAATTTCTAAAATTGTCAGATGTTGGTTAAGAGTATTAAGTAACTAAATTTTGAAGTAACCAACTTCTTATCTAAAATATACTTAGTGTCCCTCCACCCTCCTAAAGGCGTCTGAAAAAAAAGAACTGGAGGAATAGATCTTCCAGTTTTCATTTATCCCAACCTTTTGCCTTGCGGTGAGGTTTTTTTTTTTTTAAGATTTATTTTTTATTTATACATACAAGCTGGGGTACAGGCCAGAGGCGTGGGGCGATGAGAGGGCTCACCAGAGACAGAGCGGGGAGCAGAACAGGCGGATCAGAAATACACTGCTGAGGGGAGCAGCGGGCGAGTCAGGAGAGGTCTGCAGCGCCATGTGGGATTCTCCCTGGCCTGGCGTTGAACTAGCGTCGCCTCTCGCGTCGCCGCTGCCGACAGCTCCACAGCTCCACAGCTCCACAGCTTAGTGCTTAACCGCTGCGCCACCGGGGAGGCCCCTCCTTCCAGTGAGTTTTAAACCAATATTATCACGCAGATAGTCTTATCCAGTCTCAGATCACCTCATTGAATAATATTTTTACTAAAACACAGACACAAATACACACAAAACGTGAAACAACAAACTGAAACATCCATTTTATGATGAAGGTCACATGTGGAATTTGTCACTGAAGAGTGAATACCTATTTTGTCATAACAACTTCATAAGGTTGTAAGAATTACTTATGTTAATATAAAGATTAATACTTTCTGAACTACAAAGCACTCTATAAAATAAGGTATTTTCTATGAAGTTGTATTTACTAAATATAAACTCCTGAAGTTATATCTTTAGACTCATCTTTTATGCAACTTTAGTGCATGCAACCAAATCACAGACTACAACAAAAACGTATCAACTGACTACACTTACAACTTATTTACAAGCTAATTTATAATGTATTGTCAGCACACCTAACAGGGACCTTCACACCTTGTCTTCACAAGAAGTATTTTTTGGTGTGGACCATTCTACTACAGCATATAGACATTCCCATTTCCCTGTGTGCTATTTATATTAAATTACATTGAGGATTTGATAGTCAAAAGGATATATTCACATGACTTTTAGAAGTGACTGTGAAGCACTTTTTTTACTACTCATAAGTAGATAATATTTAGCAATATGTATCAGCAAATAAAATGTTTGAGGAGCAAAGATTCCAAAGATAAGTTTGACTTTGTTTCAATTATAAAATTCACAAATTTTCAGCTATATATGAACTTCATTATTTTATGAGAAGTAATGAAAAAATGGGTATGGTTGGCAAAAAAATAGTACCCCAAAATTGTCATGCCCTAATCTTTAGGACCTATGGATGTATTGCATTGCATGGCAAAAGGGTACAGAAAAAAAAAAGCTATCTTAAAAAAAACTTTATCATCTCTTCAAATATGTTATGTGAGTAACTAGATGATCATTATTTGACAGTGATTTACATTGAGAGATTTGGGAGCATATAGGAGGGGTAAGTATAAGTGAAGGTAATGAAGTATAAGTTGCAGATAAATTAAGGCTTCCTAAAACAGATAGGTAGGCAAATAAATAGAATGTAGAGAAAGAATGATGGTATCACTGTAGGGTTTATTGTGCAAGGTAAAGAGGTGAGAATAACTTACAGATTTCAGGAAATTTGAATATTATAGTATATGAGGAGTTATAAGAATAGATAAATAATTCTATACTTTGCATGATCTATTATTTCAAAATGATACCTGTGAACTGGGATATTAGTGATCATATTGCTTAATGGATTTCTCAAGTCCACTCCCTTTTCGTATTTGTTTTTGTCAAAAGAATTTTAAGGTATATCTGATCCATACCATATAGTATCTACTCACATTTTTTTATTCTGAATGCTATAAAACTAAAACCAACATTTCTACTTGTGCTTTAGAGGGCAGAAATGGAACAGAGGCAATGTTCTTGCTATGTTAGCTATTTTTGTATGGAAAACAAGCATGTATAGTTGGTTTTGTTTTCAGCAGTTTTCTAATGTGTTGTGTCTAGTTTGTGGGTGTTAAGAGGTGAACATGTAATTCAGTGAGGCAGAATTAGACTCCAGGATCCATCACCAGTTTGTGTCTAGACACACTTGTGGTTTTTGGCATTGACTTTCTGATCCAAGTTTCCCAAGGAATAGACAGAGGCTATGCTGTGGAATGCAGAAAATCCAAAGGCAATTTTTGAGTAACTCATGCTGTGACTGGAAGTGGTTGTAGCTGTTCTAGAAGTGGAGTTTTTCCTGAGTATTGTTCCGAGAATCCTAGTTTATTGTTAACTCCAGTCCCTCCAACAATTTTATAAGCATGTCACCTTTCGTATCAAAATACTCAATTGGAATACTGTATAGTGGTTTCTGTTTCCTAAATGAACTCAAACTGGTACATTGTTATAAAACAAGAGTTAGAAGCAATTCCTTTATAAAACTATTAGCACACAGCAACTGAAATGAAGATCACTAAGATATTTAAGCAAAATCTAGAGTGGCTCTACAAGCAGGTAAAATTGGTTTAAGTTAACAATCTGGGAACTTGTTTATAGAAGTGAATCGTTTGATTTCAATTGAACCACCACTATATTTTCTTTAATTCTTAGAGTGACTATAAGTGTCTGACCAAACTGAAAGTACTTCCATTTTGATATCAACATAATAAATGATACCTAAAACATTAAACCTCCAGAGTATAATATGAAAGATTAAATTCATTCTTATTTATCCTTGTCTTCATGGTGTATTTAATAATAACAGCAAAGATATAGAAAAGGTAGTTCCTATCTAACAAATAGAAATCTGCTAACATTTAATTAAAAAATAGTAGGTGAACAAGGCCAGTGTTCCAATTATTGATACACAAAATGATTTTATTTAACTAGACTGCAGGTAATTCCTGTAACCAGACGTATTCTAGATACCGTATTTTTTCCAGGCATATCCCAATACAGATACATAGTGAATTTAAATATAGCATTAAAGTGAGAGAAGTTATGCTGATCAATTCCCTGAAGGAATATGTAGTTGAGATATAGGATAATGTTGACAATTTATGCAAATCTGTAAGAGGAAATTAACCTGCACCATGAAGCATATAGCATCACTAATAAGGTAGAAAGTAGTCTGATCAAAATGAATGATGTCAGGTGCCCTGTGGGCACCAAAGTAGAAGCAGGTTCTCCCTTGGAGAAGAACCTCCTACTTTTAGTTGCAACAGGTAAAGAACCTCTTTAGTTTTATAACATACAGAATAGCTCAAGAAGGGGAGAAAAAGCTGCCAGTTATAACTTTCAAGTAAGAAGAAGAGGATAACAGGATATGACCACTTTTATTATACAAAGAAGCAACTCAAAGCCTGCTGTTTCAAAAAATTGTGAAGACAGACAAGAGATAGCAAATCATTGACCTCTATGTATTTATTTATCCGTGTTGATGAAATATTGCATTTGTAATAAGGTCAATTAATTCTGCTTATTAATTCATTAAACAAACAAATATATCTTCTGTGTATAATGTCCTGTGTGATATAATGTAAGTACAGTCAAATCAACTAGAACAAGATCATAAGCAACACTAGTGTCTCATATTATGGGGACAGATATTAGACAAGTACCGATTATACAAGGTATTTACAAATTATGTGCTAGAAGAAAATGAAAAGCATGGAGTCATTGGACAGATGCTTAGGAAATTTCAATATATAGTGTTTATAAAAACAGAAGGAAGAGACTAAGAAAAGAACAACACAGAGCATTGGTGGTGCAGAATTCAAGGAAGGAGAAATGTTTTCAGGAATAAGAGGTCAATAGCATTGAGTGTTCTACTTATGCAATATGTGGGTAGAAAGGAAAGTGCTGGATTTGGCAATGTAGAGGTCACAGGTGGCCTTGCCTTGATTTTTTTTTATAGGTGAAAGATAAAATATTTAGTATCTAGCAATCTGTCTTCTTAGTAGCAAACTCATCAGCTGAGATGGCAAAGGGGGATAGGATAAAAGATATTTGGAGAAAGAAGATAGGATATAACCTTTCCAGGAATAAAAGAGTGAGCTACTATTAGAATAGTAGAATGATCAGACAATATTTCAGCCTGTTTAGATGTTGAGATAATAATGAATATTAAGTGTGTTTTCCTCAATGTGTGAATAGGCTATTTGGTGATAGGCCCAGTGAAGGCATATTTTCAAGTTGTTCCAGTCACAATTTTAGAAGGCAAACATTATGGAGACAAAAGGGAGGGTGGGGAGAGGGAGGAGAATGATTTAAGAGTGCTATCAAGGAGTTATATTGATGCACCATAGACCCTAAACTGCTCACAAAGTGAAATGAGGAAATGGAAAATGGATGGTCTCTGAGCAAATGGTAGCATGAATGGATGGATGAATATAACATGATAGAAGTGGAACCAGAGTTGTACTAAGGATACTTTAAAAAGCAAACTCAAAAGAAAGAGTATTTGTTTAATGTTGCACTTACTGCATAAATTTTTAAAATAAGGATGATTTTATGATTATGATTGTCCTGAGTGTAACTATAAGACACTACATGTGACAAATATGGGAAAATATTATCAGAGATAAGAAAGCAAACTGAATGAATAAGTATTGTCTGAAATAATTATGTGGATTTAAGTTTGTCTAGAATTATAATAGCAACTGTGGTAAAATAAAACTGAATCATTGAATGAATGAAGTTTGCAGAGATTGGTATTTATTGGAAACAAAGCAGACAAATAAGCTGTTCATTTCAGTATAGGAGGCCATAAAGATATATATATATATAATATATATATATTTAGTTTTGGAAGTCAAGTTGGATTTAATTGCTTGATAGTTATAATAGTGTAAAAGGTTACAGCTGTTTGTTTCTTTGGAATTGCAGTATGAAAGAAAATAAAATAATGCATTGACAGATTGAGATAATCACAAAGGAAGTAGAGAATTAAGAGCACACTCAAACTTAAGGGCAAAAAGATAAAACATATATTTTGAGAAGAGTTTCAGAACTCCAGTTTTCTTATCGCTGATGTTAAATTCCCAGGGACAAAAGACCATAATTTAGGAAACAGGGATGTGGGTGAAAGTAGGGAAGGCCGAGAAAAGATGTAAGAGACTCAGATCATAATGGATGTCGTGAGGCATAGGGAAACAGGAATATGCAACTTTGTGGGATGAATCCTGGTCTATACTAAAGCTGGGTGTTCAGCTCTTGCTCCATGGGTGTGAATGACTTACTCAGCATAATCATGACATCCAGAAGTTATGCCCAACTTCAGTTCTAGAAGTTATGCCACTTCTTGTGATAGGGAGTTTTGTATCACAAGTGTACCGACTCATCCTCTCCTTATCACATTTTCTCACTGTGCTAGTCTTATACAAGGTTTCCTCCTCTGCAAAGTGTAGGTCTCCCTTAGGACAGTGACCAGACTTATCTTTCTGCTTTGTATCTTATTTGCTCTTCTAGACATATAATTTTTTAAATTATTTTTGTAAGAGACAGGGTTTATATGATAAAAATACTCCATATTTATCATTTATCTCTGAAGGAGGAATTTTATTTTTAAATCAAAATGATTCACACATACTTTAAAGAAGCCCCTATTGCCACAAAAAATTAAGAAAAACAATGGTTTTCAGAAAGTCTCCCCTTTTTCAGTTACACAGAATTCATTTATCTGATTTCTTTAGCATTTACCTTCACACCCTATGTTACTTACTTACCTTTGGACTTTTTGCTTTTAGATATTATACATTACCTTAAGATCATTTATATTTGTACCTAGATTTTCTAATAAGTCAAAATGCCTACTTTGTATTTAAAAATGTATTTTAATTTTTTTATAGATAGAGACACACATGGATACACACATAAATTCACACATGACCCTCAGAATAACATTAATCCCAGAACACTTGACTCTGACATTTGGACTTTTAAATAGCAATTTTTCAATGGTCTTGATCTAAGGTACATGGAAGTGAGATGATAGTTTGAGGCACTTGTCCATTGCAAAGCTAAGTTTTCACTGAACGTCACAGTGCAGCACTGTGTTGTTTTTCTAGAATGTGTTTATTAGTTCCCTGAAGGGAAACACATTTATGAATCCACATCAAGTAACTCAAGGATAATAATGTGCCAACTTTGAGCCTGAAAGATCTCTGTTCTTCTAATCATTCCCTTTTGTGACTTAAATGCAATCAGAGAAGTAGATCCTACATAGATGGTCTGCTTTACTTGGTCTGAAGCTTATGCGTAAGTGAAACAGTGCTCCAAGAACATTGTTCTTTATTGTTCTTTATTTATTATTTATTATTTATTTATTATTGTTTTTTTTTTATTTATTTATTATTATTTATTTATTTATTATTTATTTATTATTATTATTTATTTATTATTTATTATTATTATTTATTTACTATTATTTATTGTTCTTTATTTATCTTTATTGTTCTTTATTTATTGTTCATTATTATCCTCCAAGAACATTGTCCAACAGAGGACAGGTCACTGCCTGTGGGTTTTCACCCATGTGCATAATCGCAAACCCACTCAGGCTCAGGGAATAACAACAGGGTTTATTTAACAAACTGGGGAAACAAAGAGTTTCTTAGGCCATAGATGGCAGGCTATCTCACCCCAGATAGTGTCCCAAAGTTCCCAAAAAAGGTCACTCTTTCAAGACGGTGCTGCCCCACCGAGGATGGCTGGTATCCAACTCACTGCAGCTGAAGAGGCTTACAGAAGGGCTGCGGAAATGACACCAGCGCAGAGCAACATTCTGAAGGTCCGCATGGGCGGCACTGGGTGCTGGGCAGGCAGCAGCAGAAGTCGGAGTAGCAGGGAGTGGTACCGATGAGCAGATACGCCTTGTTAACGGCTCTCAAAAAGTGACCCGGACACAGAATGCTGGTCACCCATCAACAGTGCTGGGCTGCACTGGCCAGTAGTGCCAGTCACCTGGTCACTAGAGGCGGTGCCAGAAAAACCTGCATTACAGCTTTTTCTGAGTCATTGGCCCACACTACCAACAAAAAGCTCTATGAGACAACAGGGCCCTTTGGCACTCCTTTCAGGTGGTGGCAGCAGCTGCACCTGAGGCAGGTACAGCCGTCTGGGTGCTACAAAGCTCTTGGGCTTCTCTCTTTGGAGGTCAGTTGCTGGAAGCTTTTTTCTTCTTTTCCAGAAGCCAGTAACAGGATTGGAGCAATCTGTTTGTCTGGGCATCCAAGATGGCTCCTGTGTCGCCTTATATCCTCTTTCAGAGTCCCCAACCTAGTTGATACATCCAGATCAGACCATTTAACCTGGCTGGTGCTTGAGCAAGGGGATGGCCACAGGCAGAAATTTTTGGTGCTGGCAGGGAAAACAGCCACATTTTTCCAAAAATCCCTGCTTCTAGGTGATAGTAAGAAAATGCCAGTCTTGCCCTGCCTTCCACGCTGTGTGGGCCCAGTTTCATAAGAAGTTATGGCTTGTTGCATATGGATAATAAAAGATACTGAGGTTCTAAACAATCACATATCCGTTAAGGAAAACAACATTATGCAAAAAATACAGGGGTGTGTGTGTGTGCACGCGCGCACACGTGTGTGTGTGCACACGCGCACCTGCATATATGCTAACTGGTTATTTCTGGATGGTAGTATTATAAGTGACTGAAATTTTCAGTTTTATGCTGTCTTAAAAATATATAAAGCTACAATGAGAAAGTGCTATTTTAAAAATCAGAAAGAGTACATGAATATTTTTAGGCTCACTGACTGTGAAAATATATTTCATAGGAAAATATCCAGTAGGTTTTGGATATATGAATATTAATTTCAGAGGTGAGACAAGTTTTGGAAATTTAGATATTGTAAACAGTATTGCATAACTAATAAAATTATAGGTTGTATGAGGCAACTCAGTGGTGTCAATATAAAATAAGATGAAGAGAGGGCGAAGAAGAAAGTCTAAAGAAATACTACCATTTTAAAAATGGAACTAGGAAGAAATCCCAGACACTAAGAAAGAACAATCTAAAATAAGGGAAATTGGAGGAAAATCCTCTTTTCAAGAATATGGGGAAATATAAAATGCCAAATAGGAATTGATTAAATATGGGTAAAATACATTGGAATACTACTTACCTTAGACATTGGAATTTTCAAAAAAATAATTAAGCAGCATAGCAGAGTCAGAGTTGGGATTTTAGGATACTACGGAGAAAATAGGTGTAAGATAAAGGCATGCATATAGGCTAGCCTGAGAAGTCACAGTGCAAAGGAAGTAGAATTATAGCCTGAGGAGGGTTATACGCCATGGAGTAAAAATACAATTGAAAGGTACAATGAGAAAACAGAAATTAGTCGCCTAGCATTTTCTCCTGAATTTGCTAAACATGGTCTCATTTGAAGAATGTTAATTAAATCAGCTAAATAGTAGCATGGTTGAAACTGCAATGTGAATGTTAAAAGTTCATAAAGTGTAAAAGTTAACTCGTATTTTAGCAAAGTAGCTACACTTGACAGTGACCTCAGGAGACCCTAATTGTGAAAACTTGGAAGATAAAGTTTAGAAGTCAAGGTTAACTATCCCTTACATAATAGTTCTCAAACTTTAGCATGTGTTAAGGATAATCCAGAAGATATGTAAATAAGAATATCTAGGTTCTCCTCCAGAGTTTTTGAATGAATTATACAGAAAATAAGTTTGATAATTGGTATTTCTAATTGCTCGTACATGATGCTGACACTGCTAGTTGAGAAGCTGCATTTTGAAAACCTTGTTCTTAAGTATTTAATAAAAGTCATGAAAATTTAAGTGCCTTAACTTTATTAGTAGCTGAGCTATGAAAATAGCCAAAGACAACAACCAAACAGATAATAAAGTGTGGAGAATTAAAAGGTATGCATAGTGAAATAAAATTTAGTTATTTCTATACATGGAAAGCCTTTATAATCTCTAAAATTGATGTATTTGAACCACTATTCTCTAGATACTGAATTTAATCATATCAGATATAACGACTCAGTGTTTTCAGGCTATTTCTCAATACCTATAGGGAAAAATTCAAGGTCTCTTAAATTGCATGCCCCCCTGCCATGATACTTTCTAAACAATATCTCTGTCAGAAAGGGGGTGTGGATATAAACAATTTATGAGGTTTATCTGCCCTCTTGACACAGTCTTCAATCCAGAAAGAGCTAAATTATGGTTTTTGTCTAATTGCAATTGAATCCCCATTTCCTCTTGTGGTCTTTTTTTTTTTATATACTTTGCCATGTAATAAAAACTCAGAACTCTTTTATTTCAAAAATTCCATTTCAAAGCCTATTTTACTACTGCAAAATTAAGCTGCCTTTTTTGACTATCAGAAATTGTATGTACCTCTTTCTTACTGACTGTAAATTTGCTAAATAATCCTTATCCCTTCCAATGCTTGCTAACCATGTGGGATTTATGGATCCCTGAGACTGACTAGCTACAAATCATGTGTACACAAATGCAAAGCTAATATATTTAACCTATCATGTAAATAAGGAATGTGATACCATAACTGGGATGCATGAATATATTAGCTCCCTTTCCCCGTATGTGAACATGAAGGAATATGTTGTTGCTAATTAAAACTATAGAAAAAATATTTTCACAACCACCTGTTTAATACAAAGGAAAAACAAAACACAGGGAAAATATAAGTCTTTTAAAAAAACTGTTTTTTCTAAGCCTAAATGGAGAGTTGTATCCAGAGGCTTTCCTATTATACATTTTTAATGCATCTGGCTTTAATGCATTTGCAGAATCAGATGTACTTTCAAACTATGAAGTTTAAGCTTGAGGCCCCACACTTGTATGCGGTCTTGAGTATTCATGGCAATGTGTTTCTCTGGTTATGTTAATATAAAATCTGCAAAGGTTAGGATATTTTTGTATTCTTTTTCTTAACCCAGCATATGCTAACTTTAAAATGGCTTCATATTCTCTGCTCATTCTACTCTGGAGAGATGGAACTTAGTTTTCCTTTTCTTCAACCAGAGCTGGCCTTACTAACTTGTTTGACCAGTCTAACATGGGACTAGTTCGTGCTGGGAATTCCAGCGCTAGGTAATATAGCTTTCTTCTGTGGCTTTTTGAAAGCACACTCTGTGGGAAGCCAGCCACATGTAGCAAATCCAGCTTCCCTGAGATCACCAAGCTGAATAGGAATCTCTATCAAGAACTTGAGGTATATGAAAGGAATAATAGCTTTTCCAGTCAAATAACAAATTATTGTCTTCTTCAAAGTGTCTTACTGATGACTCTCATATAGTTCGCTTCATGCAATTTATCTTTATCTTCTTTGTAATCTATTATTAACTGCTTCTTTAACTTTGTCCAATCACATTAGCCTATACTACTAAAAATAAGAACAATAATATTGATTATATTGGACAAAATAGACCTTTCTAGTTTATGACTTTCATAGTGAAGTTTCCTGTTTTCTTTAGGCGTATTGACATTTACATATAATAGTGTGATTTATCACATTAGTCATCCCTATATGACATACTAATATGTTGTCTATGCATCTATTTTATTTATTCAACTTTTTAAAATTAAACATGAATACTGAATTAGTTAAATGCTCTATTATATTTTATTTTTAGAGTAGTTTTAGGTTCACTATTGGTAGGAAGGTACAGAGATTTCTCCTTCACTCCTGTGGCCACACCAGAGCAGCACAATCAATGGAGCTGCACTGTACTTCATGATCACCCAAAGTCCAAGGTTTACTTGAGGTTCACTCTTGGTGTTGTGCATTCTTTAGTTTTGGACAAATATATAACATTCATCATTAAATAATTAGAAGCATTCATTTCTCGATGATTTACTTCCTTTCCACATTTTATGTTTCTAAGGGCTGTCAATATTGATGATAGAAGTTTCAGTTCACTTATTTTTGTCATGCTGTGCTGTTATACAAAAAAATCAAAATATACTTATCTACTCTACTATGATGGCTATTTCGACTATTTCCAGCTTTTACACTTTTAGGAACAAGGTTCCTATTAACATTTATATATGTGTTTCTTCATGCATACATTCAAGTATTATTTAGGGACTATATCTAATAATTAAATCTCTAGGTTAGATAGTATGAAAAACTTCAACCTATTAGAGAATACCTAATTGTTTTCCAAGTTGGTTTCACCAATGAATAATCCAAGCAACATTATCATTCTCGTAAAACACGGTCCTGACTTTTTATTATGTGTCAAGTGGTAGAAGTGAAATTGTATCTCAAAGGTAATTTACGTTTTACTTTCCTCATTACTGTGGAGAGAAAACATATCTTCTGCATTTACATGTGTCATTCCACTCCCTCCCCCATGAAATTTTTCTACATTACTCTTTTCTAGTTTTTACTGTGTACTTTTTCTCTCTTATTGAACTGGAGGAATTCTTTATATGTCCTAGATCCTAGTGATATACCTATTATCTATGTGGCAAATACATTTTGACAAATGGATATACTTCACTATATATACAGTAGAATTGGTATATTTCACTTTCTTTTTGCATTTGCTATCTTAGCTAAAATACAAACAGCAGTATTTATATCATATGTGCATACTAAATTGTCCTCTAGATGATTTATACATATACCGTATACATTTAGGCCATTAATACATTTAGAATTATTTTTGTATGTGGTATGAAGTTGAGATCTATTTTTTTCCTATTCCTGTCTTCCCTATTCTCTCTTTCCCTTTCCTTCTCAATTTATTTCCCTTGTTTTGACATGAATAATCAATTACCTCAAAATTATTTATTCAAATATAAAAATAAATATATAAATATTAGAGAATCTTACTAAAATAAGTTGAATCATTTTCCCTTTTAAACCACACACTGGAATAATTTTCATTAAATTAGAATTATTTATTCTTTGAATGTTTGGTGGGTTAAGGATTGGAGGCCAGGAGATTTCTAATTTGAAAAAAAAAAAATCAGACATCTTTTTCCACTGATAATTTTAGCATTATTTGGGTCTTTTAATCTCTTAAAATCCATAACATATTTTCTAGAATCCTGCATAATTATTCTTATTTTGAACATTTTGGCCTAAACATAAACACTGTATTTAATTACTAATTTTTTCGCCATTAAAATCTAATTGTACGTCTCTTTCATTAGCAATATTTTCATTTATGTCATTTTGATTTTTCCTTAATCTTAGTCAAATTTTTTGTTCTATAAATATCAAGCTTTAGTAATTTACTCTTTATTCTATATCATTATGCTTTGCTCTGATCTTTATTATTTTCTTTTTATACTATATGGCCTCTTTCATTTTTTTAATAATTTTATGAATTTTATCTTTTGTTCCTTAAGTTTCAGCTATTCTACTTGTATAGTGTAAACTTGTTCTAAATACTACTTTCAGCACATCTACCACATAATTTGTTAGTACTATTTTATTCATTTCCAAGTTATTCTCCTTTGTTGGCTTCCAATTTCAAGTTGAAGTTAAATGCCTACTACTTTTGCACACAATTTATCTGTGAATTTATATGAGGATGAAGCTGACACATCTGGAAGTGTCAGAAACTCTATACTTAAAATTTTTCCTCTCCTATGTGTCATTGATATTGGTACACACACACACACACACACACACACACACACACAATTTTTTTTTAGCCTAAGCACTCTGGTTTTTATCCCACCTTTAAACTTGGGATAGAAATAGTTTGAGATTTTTAAATGAAACTATCATCTCCAGTCAGAATTACATACTATCGTTTATACATTTACTTATTTTTAATTATTTAGCTTTTAAAATTACTTCATTACCTATAAAGTACCTCCGGAAAGCAAGTACTACATATATTTCAACTCTATCCTTCAAATAACCTAGTACAATGCAATACCCAAAAGAAATTTTTCATTGATCGGGTCTGCCTTTTTCCACAAATATGAAAAATGAGGTTTAGAAATGCTAATACAAAAATGGTCAATAATGGTCAATAATTCTAAATTATTGTCCAGAATTTTGGTCCATTTTTATTTTTTCTACCTGACTGAAATAAAACATACACTCTAAGCAATATGATACAAAAATTTTTAAAAGTGCTAATTTAGTTCTCCCTTTACTGCTAAATTTGGGGAAAAAAAGAAGAAAAAGATCATGATTTGCCTGTCAGACAATATTTTTAAGCAGACTCTCTCAGTACTAAACATCATCTTGTACTTCAGGCTGTGTGTGATTGATGTGTTTCCATTCCAGATATGTCAGGAGTCAAAGTAATGTTTTATTTTACTTTTATATCCAAGGTGTCATTTCTACAAATCTTAAACATGCTTTGGAAAGTTTCAAACCACTTTGAATAGCTATTTAATGAACTGTGAACAAATCTCCGTAGTAAATTGTTTTTATATATAGTAGAGTCACTGTGTATAAATGCACTTTAAAGCTCAGTTATCAAACTTAGTAATGGAACTTATGTATGCCACTTTTTAACATGTTAAAACCATAAAAAAACTCCAGTGAAGTTTAATTTTCTTTATCTAGTTAAAAAATGACAAGCTCATGTCCAGTGTGATTTAGTAGAATTAACATTAGACAAGGGGCCAATATCATTGTGGTAGATTATGTGATTATTTGCACATATTGGCCTTTTTTCTCTTTTCAGATTATTGTCTTCCTGTCTGAGAGTCACCTTGCATATGTAGATAGGTAGATACAGATATAGATAGTTATAGATATCCGGTATTGAGAAGTCATAAAGAACTCAAACAACTCAATATAAAGACAAATAATCCAATTTAAAAATGAACAAGGGTTTTGAATATATATTACTCAAAAGAATATATGCAAATGCTCAGTAAACATGAACAGATACTAAAGATCATCGTCCATTCCAGAATGCAAATTAAAACCTCAAAGAGTGAACATATATGACTCACGAGGAATAACATAATGAAACAGATAATAACAAGTGTTAGTGAAATTGGAACTCTCATATATTGCTGCTGGGAATACAAAATGGTGACACGTAATTAAGAAGTTTGGCTGAATCTCAGAATGTAAAACATAGTAGTGATACCATTTGACCCTGATATTTCACTCCGAGGTGTATGGCCACGAGAATAGAAAGCCCACCAAACCTGTGCAAGAATATTTATAGTAGCACTATTCACAATAGGTAGAAAAGGGAGCATCTCATTGCCTATTAACTGATGGATAAACAAATGAACTACAATCATACAGTGGAATATTATTCAGCCACACAAGGAGCAATGTTCTTATATGTGTGACTACATGGGTGATCTTTTAAAACATAGTGTTATGTGAAGTAAGTTCAAACCAAAGATTATATATTGTGTAATGGATTTACTACGAAATAACAGAATAATCAAATCTATAGAAAAAGAGATCATAGTGATTTCCACTTTATATACCCTCTAAATGGGTGAATTTCAAGAAATACTAGTCTCTTTCTCTCTTTGTGCATGTGTATGTATAGGTATGAGTGTGTGTGTGTGTGTGTGTGTGTGTAGCAGTAGTAGTAGTAGTAGTAGTAGTAGTAGTAGTAGTAGTGACGTAGGGATTACATGATTGGATATTGATATCTGGAACTGACAGTACAAGTCTAGTTTGGAGAAAAGCATTTGAAAATTATTCATATATTGAATGTCTTGGACCAATATAACATGATTTTAGGAAATAAGGTATATACAGTAGAAAAAAATCTAGTACTTCTTAAAGAACTGCCATAAAGGGAAGTTAGGAGAGGAGGAGGTGGCAAGAAAAGTTGAGAATGAATAAGAGTATAAACCATTACATAAGACAAGGGGTAGTAATGCTTTAAGGAAAAGATAGTAAACAGTTATGTCCAAATGCTGCTGAGAGGTTAAGAAAGAAGATAACAAATGTGCCTGTTGAGTATTATATTAAAGAGTACTTAGAAACTTCAGTGGTGGAAAAATTAGGACAGAATTATTATTACTGTGGTTTAAGAGTGACTATTACTAAATATACACTATAAATATATACATATATATAGATATGTAAATAGAAAAAAGGAGATAAGGCTATATCTCTAAAAATTATGAAATTGTTTACAAACTAGAAATTCTCAACTATATACAAATGCAATTTAATTAACTTTGTTAATTGTATGATCAAATATTGTGTGTTGGTTTTATGAAAAATATGAATTTTAGGCTAGATGTTATCTAAGAACCATGCAGTACCATGATCAGGAATTGAAAATATCAGTATATTTTTATGTTTTACTATAGCATTTGAAATAGGATTACATTTAATATTACTACCTGTAAAAATTTATAAATGTCCTATATATAATGAAACCAAAATGCATTAGTGATTTGTGAAATGTAAGGAGCATTATAATATGGCATGTTGCTATAGGAACATTAAAATATCTATAGAAGAAATGAGGGCGGGGCATATGTGAATATTACATTAATTTGATTAAAGTCCCCCACAGTGGTGTCCCCCTTGAACCACACACTGCAATTAACACTTCTTGCACACCCCCCATGAAAAACTCATTCCCTCTTTGCATAAGAAATCCCAATTTGTCCTAAGTGTTAAGCAATCTAATTATCACACTTAAGTGTGAATATTGAATAAACAAATTCACATTGTTAACCCTTGAGAGGAAGGGTTTATTTCTATTTTTCAAAACAATTTTTTATCAGTTTGTTGGAATATTGGTGAGAGGTTCTGGTTTAAAGACTTCTATAATGTCCCCTGACTAGGTCTGACACTATCCATTGTTTTTTGTTTGTTTGGTTGTTTTTTGTTTTTTAAAGATTTATTTATTTATGCATACAAGCTGGAGTACAGAACAGAGGCATGGGGCGGCGAGAGGGTTCACCAGAGACAGAGTGGGGGGCAGAACAGGCAGATCCACTGAAATACACTGCTGAGGGGAGCAGTGGGTGAGGCAGGAGATGTCTACCACGTCATGTGGGAATCTCCCTGGCTGGGTGTCGAACTCCCGTCGCTGCTGCCGACAGCTCCACAGCGCAGCGCTTAACCACTGCTCCACCAGGGAGGCCCTATCCATTGTTTTTTACATTAGGCTGACTAAGTCTTATTTTCATCATTTTGTTCAGTTAACATATTAAACAGAGTATTCTCGCAAGTATTCTATGGGTGGAATTGTCACCATTTTCAGGTAAACAAATATGGCATAGTAGACAAAAACTCAAGGTTTATCAAGGAATCTTGGTGATTCTGGGTCTCAGTCTACCCTATTACGAACTCTGAAATTGATCTAGTTCCTTAATCTTCTTAAAATTTAATGTTCTCATATGAATTAAGGAGGTACATAGGGAAATAGAGGATCAGATAAAGACAAGCTAATCACAAACCCTAGAAATTCAACTGTAGAACTGAGGTTTCCAGATGACAGGAAGAATGGTTAGGGGGAGGGTGATGGAGGAGAAGAAAGTGAGGAGGAAGACAGACAGAGTATGTTGCAGGACCTGGGTGATTTGGTGGTCAGTGTGGTGTGGTAACAGCACCTAAAGGGAGGAATTCTACACATCTCAATCACATTTCACATTGTTATCCCAAATAAAAAGGAAACAGATATGTCAATAGGATTATGTTTTAAATGGGTTAATAGATACCACAGTATTATTATAAAAGTATTACATGACAGACAATGGTTCTAGGATTAAGATGATGAATCTTGACTCATAAGAAAAAAAATCTGCAACTTTTAAAGAACTAGAGTGAAGAGCCTAGAATGACAGGAGGAAAGTGCTCTTTTGAAGGTAAATAGATATTGGAGGATTGGCAGCCACGAGATGAAATGGAGTTGCTGAAGTATTTTATTTTATTTTATTTTTTTTTAAAGATTTATTTTTTATTTATACATACAAGCTGGGGTACAGGCCAGAGGTGTGGGGCGGCGAGAGGGTTCACCAGAGACAGAGTGGGGAGCAGAACAGGCAGATCTGAAGTACACTGCTGAGGGGAGCAGCGGGCAAGGCAGGAGAGGTCTGCCACACCATGTGGGATTCTCCCTGGCCGGGCGTCGAACTCGCATCGCTGCTGCCGACAGCTCCACAGCGCAGCGCTTAACCGCTGCGCCACCAGGGAGGCCAGAAGTATTTTAAATAGAAGAGGGGATTTTTAATTATAATTTTCCTGTGTGAGCTACTACTGTTTATACCCTACTTTAATTTATACTGATGTACATTAGATTTCTCATTTCCTTTTATCTACATGCATACATAAATCAAACTGATTATACTTTACTTTCGGTAAATGCAATTGTCTATATTAACATCATTTTAGGTACAAAATGGCATAGAACTTTTTAAAATAAGCATTGCACCTAATTTTCCTTCAAAATACATGTTAACCAATCATTGCTTTGAAATACTTCTCATTTGAAGTTTTATATGAATCTCTTCTTGAGTGTGTGCACGCGCACGCACACACACACACAATTTCATCTTTATTACCAATTACAGGGGATGCTAATTTTTTAAAAAGTGATGAGTCTGTTTATAAAATAAGAAAACAAAGTGCAATCTCTATTGATCACATCGAGGTATTTCACAGTGTTGAATCTCAATACACCATATTAATGGTGAGTCAGTATAGAGTATATATTATTCCAACTGAAAGAAAATCCACAAGCAGACTGAGAGATAATAACATAACTAACTAAACATAGATAAACAGCTGCTTTCCAAAATGTTTCAAATGAATTGAAAATTAAAAATAAAACAGTGGACTTTGTAACTGAACTGAGGTTACCGAAGACAAAGAGGGTTGGTGGTGAGACAAAAGGCTGAACTGATTATAAAGAAGACCAATAATTTTAAATTGAGAACAAAATCCAGAAGCTGATAAGCACTAAGACTTCTTGTCTCTCCAAGTTTATGTCCCTCGTATGAGGAAACACTTTCAAAATTTGCATTGTGATGCTGATTTGGGGGGCCTGATATATCCCAACAGTATACCAACACCCTATAAACAGAAGACCTATAAGGCAGTATATCCATTTTATAATTTGTATGCAATTTTTGATTAAAGTCTCAAAAGCATGGCTTTCAAGACTACAGAAAAATACGACAGGTGGGTTTCTACCACCCCAATTTTACTGAATGACTGTTTTGAGTCTGTAAAACTGGAGCATCTAGCTCTCCAGAAAAGAAAAAAACTCTTTTTCTAGTGGCATCTTGGTAAAGAACAGAAAACCAAAAATTGCACAATCACATCATTTTAGGATGAATACAAATATATTACATAAAAAAAAATCATTTTTAGGGCCTCCCTGGTGGCGCAGTGGTTAAGTGCTGCACTGTGGAGCTGTTGGCAGCAGCGACGTGAGTTCGAAGCCCAGCCGGGGAGATTCCCACATGGCTGGGCAGACCTTTCCTGCCTTGCCCGCTGCTCCCCTCAGCAGTGTGTTTCTGTCGATCTGCCTGTTCTGCTCCCTACTCTGTCTCTGATGAACCCTCTCGCCTCTCCACGCCTCTGTCCTGTACCCCAGCTTGTATGCATAAATCTTAAAAAAAAAAAGAAATAATTTTTTAAAGAATAATTAATCCTAGTAGCATATGAAGCACACAGAGGTTAAGAAAATTGCCCAAATTCTCAAAGCTAGCAAGTGGAGGAGACTAGACTGAAGGCCTGTCTTTTGTTTCAGATGTCATATTTGTCTTCATTTATCCAAATAAATAAGGACTGTGAACCACTGTCACCTGATAGAACAGTTTCTCAAGGGAGAGAAAACCTTGGCGCATGCATGTCTCCAGCTGCTTAATGGGAATCTACATGATTTTCATCAAATAAATTGTTTCCAGTGTTAGAGGTTAGTTTTTCACAACTTTAGGAATTATCCCTAAATCTTTCTCTAGGGGTATTAAATGTAGCATATAATGGGAACCTAAAATGATGAATCAACAAGCAGTAGTTTTTCAAAAACACTGCTTCAATTATGGTGGTTTAATCATATAAAAAGCAATGGACTTTTACTTTGAAAAATGCAAATTCTAGCTAGATGATAAAATTTATATCTTGAGAAGACTATTGATTAGCTAGGGAAATAATAAAACAGGCATAAAGAATAATTAAACAGATGTAAATAATAATGTATGTAAATAACTACCCTCTGAATATTAGTGAAAAACATTTTTATGTCCTTGACTGGAACAACTTAAATGTGATGGATTTTGTGGGCTCATCTTCTTCAGGGGGCGGGATCAGAGGCACACAGATGAGATTGGGAGGCTTTCACATTACGCTTTCATCAGGTTAACTTTCTAAGCTCAATATTCACAATGGTGTCGTGGATCATGTACTCATAACCCACCTCTTGTGCTAGAAAACAAATTATCTTTAATTTAAGATAAAAAATATTTATTGGAATATATATTACTTGAAAGTAGAAGGACAGATTCAAGAAACTTAAATAATTCATCAAGAGGCAGAAGCAAATTGTGGCCCCCTTTGCAATTTTTTTTTTTACCGAGGATTGACACATAAACTGATATCTGAGGGAAGCGATAATACATGTGAATCTAATTTGTACTCCAGGAGTGTGACCTCAGAGCATGACCTAACAGATGATGCTTACAGGTAAAGGAGACTCTCGAGAAAAGCCTTTCCAAGCCTTCTTATCTCCCCTCCCCCTCCCCATTTTGAAGTGTAGATATGCTACATTAACTCACAGAGTGCTTTTATTTTCATTTCCTTCTAACTATATAGAGACACCTTATTTTTCAATTAGAATGGGGTGTTTATCTTCTTTTTAAGTTCTATTTACTCTTATCTAAAACATTACCTTGCTTAAACTACACTGTCCCTGCTTGATTAAATTTTCAGTTAGGACTGAAGAGCCATGATGTAGGAGACAATTGTAAGCAGAACCTTGCTGCAAAGTACATAATTAATTAGGCCACTGAAGGCACACTTTATCTCTCAAAGCCAACTTTATGCCAAGTACTGTTCCTAAAATCAGAAAAACGGTGGCCTTTTGCTAAAATAGAAGAGTTACAGAGGGGACATACGGTAGAAGAGTGCTACCCGTGCTAAAAAAGCAAGTTGCTTCCATTGTGAGTCTCAAAAGAGATTTTTATCTGATTCGTATCAAAAAATTCATTTAAAATTACTTAAAAGAAATACAAGCGCAGTATATATATTTGAAACAGACGAATGGATATAGCTAATGTTTGATAGTAAGAAACAGTTCATTAAAATAGACTTTTTGGATTATTCACTTAAAGTGATGCATAGTTGAGGATACATGAGAAACTGTTACACAAAACCAACCTTATCAAGTTCAGTGTTGAATTTATTACTATAGAAGTAAACATAAT
Organism: Scalopus aquaticus; assembly: GCA_004024925.1. Taxonomy (NCBI): domain Eukaryota; kingdom Metazoa; phylum Chordata; class Mammalia; order Eulipotyphla; family Talpidae; genus Scalopus; species Scalopus aquaticus. The sequence goes on from PVIJ01000886.1 coordinate 93,607, forward strand.
GTAACATGGTAAACTCTGCCTTAGGGCTATTACTAAAGCAGGAAGAGGTAGGCAATGATATTGTCTGTCAGAGTGGAGTAAAGCTTGGAGAGCTAATGAAACTGGAAAAGGATCTTGAATTACAAATAAGATTTAGAAGGTAGGGAATGGGGAGAATCATCAAGGCAGTCAATTAGCTACAGAAGAATGCAAACAGATAAAATAATAAAACAGAAAAAAACATGTACATAACTATCGCCTGAATAATTGATGACATACATATTCTATGATCTTTGCTGGTACAATTTAAATATGTAGGATATTTGGGTTCATCCATCATACATAGTGACATAAGAGTACAAATCGGTTTATATTTTTCTGTAATGTTGAAAATTCTATTGCTGGTAAAAAAAAAAAGTGGTTTGGAAATAAAGACATAGATCAAGCCAAATTATGATGGGCATTATAGAAAATGTTAAGGCATTCCTATAGTTAAAATAATAAACCTTTTCATACACACACACACACACACACACACATACACAATCTTGTCATATATATATTAATATGACTGTGTTGATGAAGAATGAAACACTAGAACCCTAAGTTAGAAGTCTTATTTCCTAGTAAGAACAGTGTCAACTCCAAGTCACTTCCAGATTTAAAGCTCAGAGATATTTATTTCTGAGGTTTTTATTTGCAAACTCCACAGTCTCAGAGACTTTTGTTAAAAAGCCACTTGCTTCAGAAATGGCTCAACTGAGGGACATTTTGAGACCTAATATATAAACACATACTTTTTTTTCTGTTTCTGGCTAACAGTGGCAGAATCTTTCAACTCAAACTCAATTTTTTTTTCAAATCTTCCAGAAACAGATGTTTTAAAATAAACTGTAAGAAAAGCTATTGTTGATGGGAAGGAGGAAACTGCTTACTCACATACATTTTGTCATTACCAACTTCTCAAAGTGTGTTTGTGAGTGACTGTTACACATATGGTCCAGAAAATACCTGACACATACATTTTCCTCTCGAGTACAACTGCAAGTAGGTTGGCTGTGACTGTTCAGGGTCGTTAATTACCTCCTTCAATGCAGTGACCTGTTCAAGGTTCTGGACTATTTTGTCTATTCTTTTATTTTTATTTTTCATCTTTTGTCTTTGGACAGGCAAATACTGCTGCACAGCTGCTCAGCACACCAGCCACAGAAACAAATTGGACTGTGAGATTAAACAACAGGAGACAGTTTGGGTTTTTCAAATTTGCATAGTTAATGTAAACAGCCCCAAGATCTCATCAGTGAAAGTTGGAGGGAACCTGGTAGGTGGGCTTTCTTCTCCCTGCTGGGAAAAGCAATGGTTAGCCCTTGAGGAAACAAAACAAAAATGTTGAATGATATAAACATAGCAAGAACAAAAATAATGTCTTTAGACTTTGTTGATCCTTTGATGCAGGGATATTGAGAAGTATAAACTTCACCTGTGTGATAATCGCCAGAGTGGTTTAAGTCACAATCCCTGTGATAATAAGAAGCAGTTTTTCAATTTTCAAAAATGGAGAAAACATTATTTCTTCACTAACTAAAGACAATATTTACATTTCATGTATATTTACATAATTACAGTATAGTTAATTTATATTATATTGACATATTTTTTTATTATTTTCATGAAGTGTATTTTAGTAGTAGAAATAAGAGGAAAAAAAATCTCTTTATTCCCTGACATTTCAATGGACACTGTGTGCTTATGATCTTCTTTCATAATACAGCTAATATCTACTCTTTCTTTTCCATTTTTACATTTACAACTTGCACTGAGTTATTTATGATCTAATATCTGGGGTTTTGCAATAGCCATGAAAATGACCTCCCTGCCTGATGATCCCTCTATTCTGATACTTTCACCATGATCTTACAATATTAATATTCCTAATCAATGAAAGCCAGAGCTTTGATGAGCTCTGCAGAGCCAGGCCTCTGTCCCAAATAGTGCCTGACACAAAAGATACATTGGTCATTTCATTAATTTTGAATAAATGATCAGGTGTTAACACTTCAATTAAAGTCAAATTGAGTAAAATTTAAATATCTGTTGTTCTCACATTCTCATTTCAATCTAATGGAGAGAATCTCAAAGGTAATTTAAACTGATGCCCTCTTTGGAATATGAGCAAAGAACTGTCCAGAAATATTATGTACATTTGTACTTATTTATCTTATACAATATGGCAGGTACTATGCAATGCCTCATAAGACAAAGAAGACTATATTTTAACTTTAATTTCTTGATAGTGAATATTATTAATGTGGGAGAAAGTGCTGTAAATATACATGTTAAGGTAAAGTTTCTTTGAGTATGGTTCCCTGAGCAAGAGCAGGATCTACTAAGCATTTCATAGAAAATCCACATCCTGGGGTCTCTCGCCAGAACTACTGAAGCAGAAATTCTTGAGGGGAAGGACACAGGGAATCTGTATTTAATAAGCCTTGTAGGTAATACTACCACTTGTGAAATTCTGGAATAAGGGCATTCTATAAATGTTGTTTTAGCTCATTTGCTAACACAGATGTTATGGTTAGCAGTAACAGTGTTGAGCTATTACTGCCAAGAAGGAGATTAAAACATGTGACTTGGTCTCTACCTGGATCTGGAAATGTTCTTTCCCCCATGAAAATATCACATCCTGACAGTTATTACTGATATTTTACAAATAGAAGAGAATAGTATCACTGTCACTCAGTTATTAGAATTACCATGTCAAGGGGGAATTTGTTACAACTATACCCTCCATCCTCTCTCCCTGAACTATTCCACTGGATTATTTTGAAGCAAATCATGGAGAGAGTTAAAAGTCACACAATTATTTTACAATTGATAGCTAGAACAAAACTGAGACAGCTAGAACATACATTTCTAATATTAATGTACTTTCTCTGCCCTAAGTAGCTGTGAAAACACGAGGATTCTGTTCTGCTCTTATTTATACTGCTTCTGTTTCATGTATTTCATTCTGATCTTCTGTGTTTCTCAGTAAGACTGTATCTCAGACATTCTAAACTGGGATGATTCTGTTAGGGCTCCTGCTTTTGCTCTAAATAGCTATTCATTTAGTGTATATTGATTGTGATGCTAAGGATACTTTTGTTTTCTCCAAGACTCTCATCACCGTTTTCTACTTAGTAACATATTTCTCATCTTCACATTGTATAGCACTTATTATGTGAGGCACTGTTTTAAGTTCTCATGATATATTTACCTCTTTATTTATCAATAACCATCTTTTTTATTATAAAGAAAGATGTTGAAGCACATTAAATTATGTAATTAATTTATCCATGGACACAGAATAGGAGAGCAGGAATTTTGACTCATTGTAGCTCCAGACTCTCAAGCTGTAGATTTTTTTTTAAGATTTATTTTTATTTATTTTGCATACAAGAACTGGGGTGTAGGACAGAAATGCAGGGGGTGAGAGGTTTCACCAGAGACAGTGGGGAGCAGAACAGGCAGACTTACTGAAATACACTGCTGAGGGGAGCAGTGGGTGACATAGGAGAGGTCTGCTGTGCCGTGTGGGAAGCTCCCTGGCTAGGGATGGAACTCAGGACACAGTGGCTGATGATAGCTTGATAGTGCTGAGACTTTACCCCTGCACCACTAACGAGGCCCTGAAGCTGTAGTATTAACCGTTATGTACACCCTTATTACCATTTTTTACCCCTTTTAACTCCATTTGGAAGATTCTCTAACTTCTGGTCCTTTGAAATTCATTCTTCTTTATTGTGGAGTTAATCAACCTCAAATTTTGGGTTTGATTTTTTGGGTGTTTTTAATTGATTAAAGAGTACACTAAATTGTGCTGGGGACAGGAACAGTGACTTCTGCCTGGGAATGTGTGAGTGATGAGGCTTTGGATCTGGGTCTTAAAGGAATTGTATCCAATTTCAAGGCAAAGTTGTGAAGATAAACTATACTAGTAATCTAGACAGAGCACAGGCAAAATCACCAAGATATGCAATACCCTGGTATGCACAGGGAGTTGTAATAACTTTAGTACAGGAAACTTTTAGGGACTGTGGACAGTAGTGGAGAGGAGCATTAGTGTAACTTACCAAAACTCAGAGTTAGACTGCTGATAGCTTCAGAGTGCTGAGACTTAACCCTTCCCCACTCTGCCTCTAGCGAATCCTCTTACACCCCCACACCAATGGCTTGCACCCCAGCTCTTGTATGCATAAATTAATAAATCTTAAAAACAAAACAAAACAAACAAACAAAAAAACTCAGCGTTAGAGCTAGTAGGGTGGTACATTTTACCCATCCTCAGTGTCTCTACGGTTAGTCACGCTACAGGAGTGGACATCTCTCCCTCTACCTTGTTTAAGGAAGTAATGTAGAAAAAAATTAAGAGAATTAAACTCAAAAACTAGATAGACCTGAGCACATAACTTTTTTTTTTTTTTTTGGCCACTTAGAATCTATGTGACTTTAGAACACTTGTTAACATTTTTTTTCATCATGGGGAAATTAATATTACCTAATGTTAATAGAAGTTATTTCTTTCAATTCCAACATGACTCTAACTTTCACAGAATAGGCAAGAAAACAAACACAAGTAAGTAAATACGGTAACATGTTTGCTGAATTTTTTTTTTAAGATTTATTTATTTACACATGCAAGCTGGGGTACAGGCCAGAGGTGTGGGGCGGCGAGAGGGTTCACCAGAGACAGAGTGGAGAGCAGAACAGGCAGATCAGAAATACACTGCTGAGGGGAGCAGCGGGTGAGGCAGGAGAGGTCTGCCGCACCATGTGGGACTCTCCCCGGCTGGGCGTCGAACTCGCACCGCGCGCTGCCAACAGCTCCGCAGCGCAGCGCTCAACTGCTGCACCACCAGGGAGGCCCCTGTTTGATGAATTTTTTATCATTTTCTTTTTCTTAAAATCCCTTGATTTTTTTTCAGTCTAATTTTGATGAAGACTTATTACAAAGTTATACATTTTCCAATAAAATGCAAATAAGTACAGATCATAGAGTAGATAATAAAACCACCCAAAGAAATCATATTTCTTTGTTCTCAGGAGTAGTTCAGCTCTGTCTTTATTTTCTACACACACTTTCCATACATATAACTTTAATTTCCTTTTTTTTCCCCCTGCTGAGCTCCTCAACCAAGAGCTTTCCATTCAGAATCAACTATAGCACAGGCCACAACTGACAGGATACTCCACGGCCAACAAGTGTTCCTAGACAAGCAACAGTGTCGCTAAAGAATCCTGTTCAGAAACACATATTTAAGGTGAGCACCCACAGTCTGTCCTAAGGTCTGTCTTAAAGGAACTTGTTAATAACATTGCTTGAGAAGAACTGAAGAGAAACAGATTTTAGCAGGTGTTAAAGTGTATCATTCCTGTATCACACAATATGAGATGACACTACAGCAGAAATGAGACATACTCAGGCCATCTCAGTTTATATTAATAAACCTCATAATATAATACTTCACACCTATTGGGCATAATCTTATGCTTTTATTAAAGTTTAATTTTATTGTATTTTATTTTTTTTTCTCAGCTAGATGAACTGTCCCTGAAGGTTTGATCCTGTATTATAGGAGCAGCAAGGAAATTTCCCCCATACGCCTCTGCGTTATCCTTGGGCTTGTCAAGAATCAAATTAACATCACACAAATTAGTAGGAGAAAATACCAAAAGTAATTACATATGTAGTAAATGGAGTAAATGAGGTAATAGGTGACAAAGTGTCCAGGTGGAAAAGTCACAAGGTAACATGGTAGGGGTGGGGAGGTCACAAATTTAAAGTAGGTAAAAGTTCTTTCATAAGTCTTTCCAAACAAAATATTCACATTTGTAATCACTTCTTACAATGTTGTTGCTTTGGCTCAGTCCAAGGGTCAGATGCAGTTTAAAGATGACAGTAAAGTGACTTTTTCTGCAATGGTTTTCTCTGGCTCTGTTTTAATATGGCCCCAGTGGTGTCACTTTTCACAACTCAACCGTCTGAGTCTAAAGAAATTACTAGGACAAGTACAGTACCTTTTAGTTAGAATCATAAAATTATTTCTATCAGTTGGCAAAAATATTGCTTTTGAGATTATGTACTTATATACATTTTCTCTGACACCACATTCTAATATATAGACCAAATATCAAACACATTTTCATTATTTGGTTATAGTAAGTTAAGAGACAAAAACTTCTATTATCTAAATAAAATGAATATCAGGAGACTAGGAAAGCTTTCCCAATAAGGGTTAGAGATATATAATTATTAAGATGTTGATTATTAAAAATAATATAGTGAATCCAGAAGAATTTAGAAATGTATTAAATAATAGGATCAATATTTCTGGCATACCCTATGATGTTGAAATATTGGACTAAATAAACCCTATTTTGGGCCTCCCTGGTGGCACAATGGATTAAGTCTCAGCCTAGAAGCTATCCACAGCCCCTACAGCATGAGTTCAATCCCCAGCCAGGGAGCTTCCCACATGGCACAGTAGACTTCTCCTGCCTCGCCTGCTGCTCCCCTCAGCAGTGTATTTCAGTTGATACTCCTGTTCTGCTCCCCGCTCTGTCTCCCGTGAATCCTCTCACCACCCCACACCTCTGGCCTGTACCCCAGTTCTTGATGCATAAATAAATAAGTCTTAAAAAAAAACAAAACTCCTATTTCTTTCCTATCAAACTCTTTTTGTTCTCAATACCACTGAAGTTCAGTTATCAAAGGGAACACTTCCTTTTTCCTGATTATCACATCAGAACAACTAGGAGCTGACATAGTAGGGCTGGTTATCCATTTGAAGAGTTTGCCCCCAGCTGGGTTCTTTGCAATTTAATTGGAAAGGTAGGGAAGCAATTAGAAAATAGTTGCTCCAACACCAGAGATATATCCCGGAGCCAGCTGTGCTGTCGAAAAACATTTCCCATGCATGGCAATTAAAAAACGATTGGGAGCCTATTTCCAGTAAGTCACTGAAGAGACATTTAAAGAAGGTGGGCAGGATGTGGCTTAACTGTGTCACAGGGAAGCTACAGCTGCGGAAAATGGAAACAAAAGGGGAAATCAAGATCAGAATAAAACCCTAAGTCTCAAAGAACGTTTTAGAAAATATAAAAGACACTTAATCTATATTATTGACAAAAACTATATCTACATTAATTCCAAGTAATAATATTCATAAATTACCTCTTTTCATTTTTCTACTGTGATGCCCATGCTGAGAAAAACAGTTTCATGTTATTTATTTCTTATTCAAGCACCACCACCCCAGCCTGCATGCATTTCCCAATCCACTTGCATATATGTCGAACCTCTCTGAAGCAGTGGGTTACATTGATTGATGTGGAAATAAAAGGGATTCCTGGTGCTTCAAATATTATTAGAGTTTGCAAATATATACAAGGCACATATGAGGGAGGCTAAGACTAGAAAATTTAGGACAGGGGCTGCCCTGGTAGCTTAGGGTTTTACCTTAGTGCTATCACTGCTATGGCCTGAGTTTGATTCGCAGAATTCTGGCCAGGGAGCTAACCCACGTGGCACAGCAGACCTCTCCTGTCTTGCTGCTGCTCCCCTCAGCAGTGTATTTCAGTAAGTCTGCCTGTTCTGCTCCCCACTCTGTCTCTGGTGAATCCTCTCACCACCCCACTACACACCTCTAGCCTATACCCCAGTTCTTCCATACTCATACAAAAAAAAAAAATAATAATAATAATAAGATGGAGGCTTCTTAAGAAGAGGTGTGGGTAGAAAATGATTAGCATAGTTGTTAAGCCAGCTATAGAAATGAAAAAGCCTTAAGTGCCCAGGGCTACAGCAAGTATCAGATTGCTATAGAAGGGTATTAGTAGCTGAAAGCACAGATCAGAGGTGGAGATATGGAGATTAAGGGCCATTAGAGAGAATCACAGGTCCTTAAAAATCAACCTAGGCACACCCTAGAAGTACTTAATTTAATAAAAGACAACAGTGTCGACAGAGGAACGAATGAATACTTCCCCAAAAGACAAACACTGCATCTGCACAACTTCTGCACAGGCTATATGCAGCTCTCCTGCCCACCTGGGATTGTACAGGTGCCTCCCTTTTTCTTTTTCCTCTTTCTGATAAACCTGTCTACTTAAAATGAAACCTTTTCCTGCCCATGTCTGTGCAAACACCTTTGCCTCCTGGGTAAACTAGCTGTGTGCTGCTGAAAGGGGAACTGTGCCGAAACTTCTGCGAGGTAAACCAAGGATCCTGTTCATCGAACCCAATACCTTATCAAACCAACATCACATACAGATGAAGCACATAAATTAATATATGAAATTGGACTAACTTTGTAAGGTACCTCTCTGAAATAACAGAAATTCCAAAATATAGGGAAATTATTAATGAGGGTAATTATAGTAACTTCAAATACAGTATACTTTGTGGAAACACTAAAGAGTTGACCAAACTTGTGGATTGTATTGAATTGTTTCTTAAACAAAAGGATTCAATATTTAAATGACAGATGATAGGGATTTATTTCTTTTTCTTATTGTAACACTGTGATATTCATAGAAAGGAGAGGTTCCAGGTTCCCTGCCCCACCTAAGGAAGGGTAGAGCTAAGCAGCCAGGGGAAACTAAAAATGTACTTAGGGAAGACCAGGAAGAGAGAAGACCTGGAAGGGGCACATGGAACATAGAGACTGCTTGCCTCTTGGCTTTGGATTGCAGCAGGCTTTGGGGAACATGGAAGAGACACTGAAAAGAAACAGAAATGTGGTTGAGAGAGTCGTGGGGAGGCTGACAATGCAGCCCTTCTCTTGACTTGGGTTTTGAATTTGCTCATTTCTTCCCAGACTTGTATGACCCCCACTGCCTCTTTCTTATGGTTCTCCACCAGAAGGTGCCCTAGACTTGTGGCAATCTTTCAGGCCTCAGTCACCCTGCTTTGAGTCAACCCTGCTTGACAGGGCATTTACCCAAGAGGGGATGGGTAACTTTGGGTGCTTCTTTGTAAAACTATATATTTTTCTTCTCACTATTACATACCAATTGTATGAAAGCTTGTTTCTTATTTACTTATTTATTATTATTGCTTATATCTTTTACATTACTGTGTATTCTCCATAGTTTACCCACCACCGATTCACCCATGAACTGTCACCATAGTCCCTTGTGCTTTTTTCTCCTCTGTTTTGAGCCCTTATCCTCTCCCTCCCTCACTGAATATCTCTCTCTTATTTGGTTCCCCTATATTCCTGCTATAAGTCAAATCGTTCAATATTTTTCTCTTTTTCTCTGGCCTATTTTGCTGAGCATAATCCCTTCTAGCTCCATACATGTTGCTACAAGTTGCATGTGTCTATCTTTTTTGAATGATGAATAGTATTCCATTGTGTATATGTACCACGTCTTCTTGATCAGTCATCTATTTTTGGGCATGTGGGTTGTTTCCATATCTCAGCTATTTTAAACAATAAACTACAATAAACATAGCAGTGCATGTAGCCGTTTCGATTAATGTTTTTGTGTCCTTTGGGTAGATTCCCAGAAGTGGTATTACTGGGTTGTATGGAAGCTCCATTTTTAGCAGTTTGAGGAACTGCCATACAGCTTTTCATAGTGGTTGGACAACTTTGCATTCCTACCAGCAGTGTACTAGAGTTCCTATTTCTCCACATCCTCGCCAGCATTTGTTGTTAACTGTTTTTTTTTTTTTTTTTTTAATGTGTGCCATTCTCACTGTTGTGAGATGGTATCTCATTGTGTTTTTATTTGCATTTCCCTGATTATAAGTGATTTTGAACTTTTTTTCATATACCTATTGGCTATATACATTTCCTCTTTGGAGATGTGTCTTTTTAGTTCTTCTGCCCATTTTTTGACTGGATTGTTGACTTTGTTTTTGTTGAGTCATGTGAGTTCTTTGTAGATTCTTGTGATCAGTACTTTATCAGTTGTATTGTGTGCAAAGATCTTTCTCCCAATCAGTTTGGTGTCTGTTTGCTTTGTTTAATATTTCTTCTGCTGTACAGAAGCTTTTTAGTTTGATGTAATCCCAGCTGCTTATCTTTTCCTTCACTATCTTCACTTTGGGAGATGTGTCTTTAAAGATTTTTTTTTTTTTACTGAGATGTATTTAGTGTAGTGTTTTGCCTATGTTTTCTTCCATGTATTTTATGGTTTCAGGTCTTACACTCAGGTCTTTTATCCATTATATGTTAGTTTTTGTGTATGGTGTGAGGTAGTAGTCTAGCTTCATTTTTTTGCAAGCACCAGTCCAGTTTTCCCAGCACCATTTATTGAAAAAAATGACCTTGTTCCAGTGTATATTCTTTGCCCTTTGTCAAAGATTAGTTGTCTGTAGATATGTGGATTTATTTCTGGGTTTTCTATTCAATTCCATTGATCTGTGTGTCTTTTTGTTCCAGTACCATGCTGTTTTGATAACTATGACTTTGTAGTATAGTTTGAAATCAGGGCATGTAATACTCCTTTTTTTTTTTTTCTTTTAGTGAGCAGAGCTTTAGCTATTCAGGGTTTTTTTGTGGTTCCATATGGATTTCATCAATATTTTTTCTATTTCTTTGAAGAATGCCATTGAAATTTTTATTGGGATAGCATTGAATCTGCAAATTGCTTTTGGTAGGATGGCCATTTTGATAATGTTAATTCTTCCTATCCATGAGCAGGGGATGTCTTTCCATTTCTCTGTGTCTCTTCTATTTCTTTTAACAGTGCCTTAGAGTTTTCTTTGTATAAATCCTTCACCTCTTTTGTTAGATTTATTCCCAGGTATTTGATTTTTTTGGTTTCAATAAAGGGGAAGGCTTTCTTAATTTCTTCTTCAGATTGTGTGTTTGTATATAGGAAGGATACTGATTTTTGTGTGTTGATTTTGTATCCTGCCACTTTACTAAACTGGTCTATAATTTTGGTTAGTTTTTCTATGGAGTTTTCAGGATTCTCTATGCATATTATTATGTTGTCTGCAAACAGTGTTAGTTTAATTTCTTCTTTCCCCACTTGGATTCCTTGTATATCTTTTTCTTATCTTATTGCTCTAGGACTTCCAGTACTATGTTGAAAAGCAATGGTGAGAGTGGACATCCTTGCCTTGTTCCTGATCTTAGGGGAAAGGCTATGAAAGTGCTCTTCTACTGAAGGTCTTATGCACTAAGAGCACATTTTGTCTTTTTGTGGCAGATGGTAGAGTATGTTTAGATCAGGCAGATTTGGTGTGTCCCAGAGTACCCCTCATTCTGCCTGCTAACAATGTGAGTTTAATATTGTGTTCCTGGTTGGGAGGCAGAAAATAAACCCACTTGTTTGATGGGTTTATCTAGGATTACAGACACTTTTCTCTTAGGGTTTTCTCTGCTAGGATTTGAGAGATTTGAAGCTGGAGAGTGAAGGTAATAGATACATGTGCTTGAAACACTAGAGGTGCCACAATCAGTGACTTTCACATTTTCATAAAACTAGTCACATGGCCACAGCTGGAGGCAAGGTAGAGCGGTGGTGTTGGGAAGTGTCCCTGGCTGGGCTCCTACCTGCTAATCAGAATTCCATCTTAAAGAAGACAAAGTCCAAACTTTGGCAGACTACTGGTCACCAAAATTCTTTTCTTGACAATTCCTCCTGAAATACGGATGTATAATAAAGGACCAAATAGATATGCAATTATTATAAACTCCTGAGAATGTGAGAGTATAAGCAATGTAGGTACTATAAAAATAAATTATACAATAAAGAGAACCAGCAACTAGTATATTTTTATTTTCAAAATCTCTGATAAGATCTCACAAAAAAAGGAACAAGTAGGCCACCCTGGTGGCCAAGGGGTTAAGTTTCAGTGTTATCAATGCTATGGCCTGAGTTTGATCCCCATCAGGGAGCTAACCCACATGTGGGGCACAGACTGTCTTGCCCACTGCTCCCCTTATCAGTGTATTTCAGTAGATCTACCTGTTCTGTTCCTCACTCAGTCTCTGGTGAATCCTCTTCCTCCCCCACCAACCTCCTGCCTACAACCCAGTTCTTCTACAAAAAACAAAATAAGGGGAACGAGTTTAAATTGCATGTAACATGATGAGTTAGAAAGTGCACTGACTCAAGGTTCATATTCTCCTAGCAATTTTGAAATCAAACTAAGTATCTTAGTGTAAAAAGCAGGTATAAGTGAAGCTATTTTAAAATGGGGCCAGAGATGACACTGTAGAAAAATCACTTACTGCCTTGTTTGTACTGCCAAATGGCAAATAGTTTCAGAAGCCAGCAGAAGAAAGGCCATACTGTTCAAAAGGACTGGTGATTGTGGACTTTTGCCAGAGAATAGAATCAGTAACCAACTGTGTATAGCCAAGAAGAGTTTAAGCTTGGTAACATCGATTTTTCCTTCAGCCACTTACCTCCTCTTCCTCTATTCTTCCTATATAAGTCCCCAACTTTTACCCCTTCTTTGGCACATTTCAGGTTTCTACCTGAAACAGTGTACCCTGATACCCATTTACTATTATTGTTTGTTCATCTCTAACTTTAATTCTTTGTTTTTAGGTTAACAAAACCTTGGGCAAATGAGTACATTAATTTTGTTTACCATCCTTATCTCACACATGTCTCACACATGTCACACATGTCACACATGTCACAAATGCTCATGTCTATCTCATACAGTTTTAAACTTTAAAGAGTTTCTACCCTATATTTTAGAAGAATGGTTTCTCATAGATTAAAGCTCAGTTCAACAGCTACTGAGAAAAGCACTGGAAGATTTACACATAGAAAAGATGAGATTTATTACATAATTACATGCCGGCCATTTTCACAAATGCTTTATTATTCTTTATTTATACTTCTAAATAGACCTAACAAGTTAGGTATTATTATCTCCTTTTGTTACACACACACACACACACATACACACACGGCAATCATGTGAAAAGCTTTGGACACATAGGAATTTTTATTATAAAATCACAGTATCAGTGAATTGATAATACTCGGGTTACATGAATCACCATGTAAAATTATTTTATGTAAAACAGTTAGAAAAGTTCTAAAATATCTAACACAGTGCATGATTAAAGTTTAAGAAGTGGCATAAGTATATATTCAGTGTATTTTGAAAGCCAGTACTTGGATCTGCAAAAATGTGATATATGTGGTATCTCTAAAATTGAGGAGCCATTAATTGATACATTTAGGTTTATCTTCCAATTCTAATTTTTAGACAGTAGAATGAATGTGTATGTGTGTGTATACTAAAAACCAAAATACATATTACAAATATGAAGTCCCTGATTTTTAAAACACTATAAAAAATTTAACTTTGGTATTGAGACAAATACACAAATATCTCTAATCCATAAAAAACTTTAAGTATCATAGGTATTATACATTTTTCATCAGACTAGAAAGAGTTGTCTTGTTTCTTTCTTTCTTTTTTTGTGTTTTTGACTACAGGCACCAGAGAAGTCTACAGGGAAAATATGTCTCTGTGCTGCATCTTGAAGGTGTCACTTAGGTAACCTTGAGAATAGCTTTCTACCAAGAGAAATTTAAAGTAGTCAAGTGAGATCTCCTGGGAAAAATGATGTTCTGTGTTTATTGATTTTCAAGTACCAGTGGGAAAATCCAGGTGATGATGCTGATCAAATAATTGGAAGTATGAATCTAAAGCTCATTAGGCACATTTCAGCTAGATATTTAGACTTCATCTGCATACGAGACATGAAGTTCTGGGATTGCAGAGATCTTTCAAAGGAGAAATATATAGGGGTGTCTAAGGCTAGGTAGAGACTGACTGGCAATATGCTGTGCAGATAATCTAAATCAAGCAAGTCTCCTTAGGCCATCATCCAAGAAGGCTGACCCAAAGATGACCACTCAATATTGTCAGATATAATCTATCTTTAAAAATTCATTTACTTTAGGCTTTGTGTAGATAACAAAGACTTTCCATTAGAATGTCTGAATCCACATTATAGAGTTAAGAAAATAAATATCTACATAGAATCATCCTAAATTTAGAGAACGAATACATATACAAATAAACTACACATTATATATAAAGGGGGATTCTGGCATTAATACTATTATACTCAAATATAATGGTGAAATGTTTTAGGAAAATATAAAGAATTTCTTCTGTTCTGAATTCTACTTGAGATGACTTCATAACTTTGTCCTGAAATAGTGTATTTGGGGGAAAATACAAAATTATCTGAAATTGTTAATACTAACATTAAGTAGCAGGGGCTTTTTCTTAATAGTATTCCTAAGATATTTTCATTATCTCCAATATCTCTACAAAATGTCAGCTGCTTGTTACTTAATACCTATGAATAGCTTCTGCTTCATTCTTGTCCCCTAAAGCATTTTGCTGTATTTCCTGTTAACTATGTCTGCTTTTTCTGTGCTACAAGTGAACTGGATTTTATTTATTTTTACATAATGGAATGTTTAAACTTTTCTTTTTAAGCAAAATAATAGTAATTTTCCTATTGGCATTTAAATTGAAAACAGCAATACAATTAAGATAGTATAACCTTTCTTGTTTAATTTATTGATATTATTTCCTCCTTAACAAAGAAATTGCATTCATTTACTACCAATTATAATGTAGACTGTCCACATTATTAAGAGCCAAAAATTACTCAAAAAAGGTAGTAATCAGAGAAGGTACCAATCCAGTGACACAGAAATAATATCCAGAAAAAAAAAAAAAACTAAACAAACACATTGAAATGTTCACTGAATGTGCATTAACTAGGTATATTAATCTATAGCAGGAAAGACAGTCTTAAAATAGTGAGTCTTCCCATCTATGATCAAAGGAACTGAACAGAAAGAAATACAGTAAAATAAGAGCAGTGACTTATTACCTACCTTGTCATCATTACTCCATGTTATTGTCCATCAATGTTAAAGGAATTGGTACTAAAATAGATCAAAGGAGATGAGAATTGCCATTAGTGTGATAGCATTGACTGCTACTAAGAATTTATTTGGCTTATTCTTATGTGTATGGTCCCTGTAATAAAATAACTTTATTTCATAATCAGTTGCATTAACTAAAATGTGTTAATCTATAACCATAATTCTCTCTAAAAGTACAATAAATATACAAGTTTATTTTGTATGAAATGATAACCTGCTGTAATTTTATAAAATCACAGAAAAAGTCATTATTAATCACCATTGAAGTAAAATGCAATTTGCAAGGTTCAATACAGTCGATCAGTTTCATGATAGAACATACATATTTCATATCCAATAACTTATAAAAGTTCCTAGGTAAGCAGACTAACACATATTCTCATCATAACATACCGTAACAGATAATGAGACTTAATAGTTTGGTCATGCAGGGTCATCTGTTTTGAATGTATTTCTCCATAGTATCCATTGGGTGAATGCTAAACTGCTGTACTTCTTTCAAGGCACAAGGTAAACAACATAAACTTTCTAGAACCTCCTATTTCAGGCAGGATATATATGTCTTCAATAAATTGTTTTCAAAGCTAATAGATTGCTTAGGTATATAGTAGGCTTATTATGGTGCTTAAAATTTCAGTCCTTGAAATCAGTTAATTCTGGGTTTTGCCCTTGATTCATTAATAATATCTAGCTCTGGGCCTCCCCGGTGGCACAGCGGTTGAGCGCTGCACTGTGGAGCTGTTGGCAGCAGCAACCAAAGTTCGCTGCCCAGCAGGGGACATTCCCATGTCGCACTGCGGACCTCTCCTCCTCTCCTGCCCCGCCAGCTGCTGCCCTCCCCCCAAAAAAAAAATCTAGTTCTTTAGCTGCGAGAAAATTGCCTAATAACTTTGAACTCAATATTTAGAGATCCAATGTGTATTACATTAGCTGCTACAAAGGTTCAGTTCAGATAACATGTGCAATTTATTTGATGAATCTTTAACATATAGGCAGTACTCAACAAATAGTAAATAATGAAATGATAGCTAGCTAAAGGTTATAAAAGAGCTGATGGTGATGATGAATGAAATACATTTTTTAAAAAATATTTATTTATTTATGCATACAAGCCGGGGTACAGGTCAGAGGCGCCGGACTGCGAGAGGGTTCACCAGAGACAGAGTGTGGAGCAGACCAGGCAGATAAAGGAAATACACTGCTGAGGGGAGCAGTGGCCAAGGCAGGAGAGGTCTGCCATGCCATGTGGGATTCTCCACCACCAGGGTCGACAGGCCTCGAACTCCTGGCGCCGCAGCTGACAGCTCTACAGCGCAGCACTTAACCACTGCGCCACCTGGGAGGCCCAAAATACATTTTTTTTAAATTAAGCTATGTGAATTCTTATAGACTGGAATTATATCTTAAATATCCTGTAAATTTCTGCTATATCATAGATGCACTATTAATGCCTCTGAGCGATAACAGTATATTGACTAAGAGAACTAAATAGGAAAGAGAGTTTAAAGTGACCATTCTTTACTACTTTTTTTTTAGAGAGGGATAAATATTAACCTCTAACATTCAAACTGCTTGGTGAAAATCTCAGAATTCTCTTTATGTTTTTAAAAGAATGCCAAATATTCCTACGTTATAAAGGAAACTATTTCCCAAAACCTAGTTTATTAAGGTAGCTCCCAACCATACAATTCATAACCTTGAACATTTCAGTTACAACCAAAAAGGACTCCCAAGAAAGACATAGCACTGTCAGGGAAAAAGGGGTACTCCTATAACCCTGACTCTAAAAGTTACTGCTGACATGTGAGGCTCTATCATTCCTAGAGTGGCTATTTCTATTTGGAGCTAAACACAATTTCTTTTTAATACAAATATTTTTTTCTAATTACCAACATTGTCATTTTGAAAGTAAGCAGTGAATAAAGTTTATCATTGCACCATTTTATTTTCCTATAAAGATACACTATTTGGTTTCTTTGGCTGACTGAAAACACATGCAATTGATATTTATATTTCATTTATACTTTGGATTATAATATTACTAAACTTTTCTCAGAAACACTTTCATGCTTACTGGACTTCTCAGAGTCATTATATCCATGCTTGATAATATAAATTGAATCACTTTTGTTTTTCTTACTTGAAAATCTGGGTACCATAGAGAAGCTCATTTTAATAAATTTTACCACACTTTGTTTTGTATCTGTATTGTTTTGATTGTCATAAAAACTGATATAAAATTGATATGAGTCAGAATCTGAGTAATTTAACATCTCTTTAGCTTATCTACTCATAAAAATAAAGAAAAATGTCATATATCATAAAACATTCATAACAAAGAAAATATTTGTAAAACTCTAACCTGGCCTATCATACAACAAATTCTATATATGAGCAATTTATCCAATAATAGTTTCCTCTTTAGTTGTTGTCATTTAAGGTAATGGTAAGACCTAGATATCTAAAGGTTTTTGAGCTAGAGGTTCTCATATTTTGAACAATTAAATTATAATTATATATAAATATACATATAAAATTCTCTTAAAAGTCTGTGAAAGCTGGGGAAATACTGCAGCCAGTGTTTCCTATTTTGAAATTAATTTCTGAGTAAATTTCTGAGTGTTTTTTATTTAGCTTATCAATTCAATGAGTGTCCTTTGATTTCTTCTTTCCTCTATATGCAACATTATGCAGACTTATGAAAGGTTCTTGGTTTGAACTCTGCTCTATATAAATGGTCTGTTTATTTTAATGCTTGTTGTTAAGACTGAGCTTTTTTATACTTTCTTCATCATTTTACTCAGATTCAGGTCAATCACCTTTCATCATGCTGTATTATCATTTAAATAAACACAAATTAAAGGGAAAAAAAAACAGTGAGGGAATCACTTTCTGTTCACTTGTTGACAATCCAATTTTTAATGTATTCTAATATAAGAGAGATACTTTCATTCAAAATAAAGCTATCTCTGGTACTATATCACTATAACATATCTACATATTATTATTACAACATTGGGTAGCTAAGAGCTGGATTCAGATTTGGAAAATACTAATTCACAAGAATAATGACACTGGACTATTCAATAAAATAATACATTAAAAAATTCTATTTGAAAGTAAAGAAACCCTCTAAGTAAGTAGTATCCTTTAAAAGGAATCGACAGGTATTTTTAAATGAACACATTAAAGGAGTTTAATCCTTACAAAACTGGACTTGAACTAAAGGAGAAATTTGGAGTAGCAGAGTGCTAAATTGCTCTATGCTCCAGAGAGAAGAATTACAGATTCTAAGAGGCAAACAAATAAACTAAGAAAAACAACATTAAAACATCAAGTTGCTGGAACACTCATTTTGAGCAATAGGGAAAAACAGAAAAGACTTATAGAAATAGATTTATAAATAATTGAAGTTTAAATTATTTGCTAAATGACTCAGTGTACTAGCTCTACTTTGCTCCCAATCCCAAGTCACCCAGACGTCACACCCCTTTCCTGTAGTTATGACGATGATGATAATTTTGGTAACGGATGCTTTTCTGTATGTCCAGGAAATCAGGGAAGGCTACATAGATTTTTAATTGGGTACAACTTCATGTAGAAGATCAGTGGTAGATTGAGACCCTGAGTTAATTCAGGACAATACACACTGAGGGGTATATTAACCAAGACATCATCCTAGAAATTATTAGAAACCTTATTTGGGCATTGAACTTAATATATAGCATTAAATGTGAAAGTTTAGTTAATCAAATCAGGTCTGTAAATGGATAGTCTGATTTCAATGCATATTTAACTTCTAAAAAATTGGCTAATGTAATCAGTATGGTTGTTTTTTCTGTGGTCTCTACTCCCACCAGACAGAATGAGCCAGCCAGTTTCAGATGCTGAAAATCTTTTAACAGCAGGGAAAAGGCTTTACTTGCTTACAATAACAAAACACTATAAACTGGGGAAAAATAAAAAGTGTGTATTTATAAAGCTTTCAAATGAAATAAGATAAATAACAGTGTGTGTATCCCTTTGCAGGAGGTGGGCAGGGGGTGGAAGAATGTATTGGTTAGGGAGCAGAGAAAGAAGAAAGAGGCCTTTCATTGCTTACTATCTTTAATAATAACACTTTATGTACTTTATAATTGTCAAATACTATGATATGTTTTGCATTCTTTATTTCCTCTAATTGCCACAATAACCATAGGAGGGTGAGTTATTTTCCTGCTACTTGCTATAACAAACTATAGCTCACAGAGGCTATTCACAGAAAGAAAAAAGTATAAATTCTGTGTTGAGGGAACTCCTTGAAAACTACATTTTACAAGATATATGGAAGACCTGAAGGGAGATACTATCTCCTTTTTGGAAAAAAAAATGGATCTAGAATGCATCCATCTTTAAGTAGGAGGGAAAAAAAACATTAAAGTTTTTTTTTTTTTTTTTTACTTTTACTAGTGCCAAGTACTGCTTAGTGCTTTACACAAATCATTTCCTTTGATATTTCCAGCAACTCTGTGGAATAAGTATTAATATCTTCACTTATAGAAAAGTGAATCTAATTTTTACAAAGATGTCAGCATTCCACTGAAACTGGTTAATTCTAAATTCTGGTCTTCAAACCACCCTGTGCTTAGCTCTCCTTTCTGTTATCAAGATTTGATGGATTAAAGACTAAGAGTTGATGGAATATATAAAATTTCTTTGCTATTGGACAATCCCATTAATTTCCTTCTAGATGATTTTGAAAAATAAAATCTACTAAATTTACTGTGAATTGATGGTTATACTGAAAGTTAGTTGATACCATTCTAAGGAATCCAGAAATCAGTTCTTGGTGCCCATCAAAGACTAAAGATAATTGTGCACTTTTTACTCTGACTCTTATCAAGTATTGATTAAAATTCCAGTATTTTCACATGTCCTTTATAGTCAATGACCCTGTGTATATTAGATTAGAGACAGATTTACAGTGCTATGGTTTCCTTCACATGCTTTACCAAAGTACACTAGCGTAAAAGGATAGTTTCTTGCTTAGTAATATAATGAACCAGTAATACTTTAAGTATGATTTTTCAAATTGGAAAAATTGGCATGTTATATATTGCATGTTATGTATAAACAGATGATCATATTATCTATGATCGTTTCTAAATGCATTCACTATATTTGTAAATACATTACACAATTTGAAGCCACAACTATTTGTAATGATGAGAACAAAAGAGCTTACGCAATCTAGTATTCCGTCACGGGCAACAGAAAAAAGGGTAGTCTGAGAGAATCAATCTCCTCCATTTTGACAAATGCTGAACATGTTCATATTTTAGTATTCTATTTTGGATAATCACAGAGATTTCATCATATGTCACACTGAGAACTGAACCTGTACAACTTTCTGTCTATGTTAACATGACTAATATTTGATGTCTTCCTTATTTACGATCATCAACATAATGCTCCTTTACCCCAAAACTCATACTAAACAAAAATTATAAATAACTTTACCATCCATCCCACAAATTTCCTAAGAAATCATTTTAAATGATTATCAAATTGTTCAACTTGTCTAGAAAACATCAAATGACTGTTGTCTCCTAAAGACTTTGAAAAACTCTCCTTGCCATGCTGGTCCACCAAACATACGGTGCTATATAGACTTTCCCAACCTAAATCAAGTCCTTGCTTTGAAAAATCGCCTTAAAACAGATTCCAGTATCACAGTTTTATCCTAAATTTATTCTTTTTTCCCCTGAGATTTTGTTTAAATATGCACAAGGGAGTGATTTACCCTTCAATATAGAAAGGAAAATACATTCTATTCTCTCTTCACAACAAGTTGTCTTATGTACTGTATTTTTGTTGTTCTCTGAGACTTAACCCCTTGCATCACTAGGGAGGCCCATTTATTATATTTAATGTATTTTAAACACAATTTGAAATATTAAGCATTCAAAATAAACAGACCTTGAAAAAATACCTGAAACATATTTTGTAATACATGCAATTTCTTATCTGAGTAGCTGTTGTTACCTATATGTCATGTCAATAACCTGAGAATAGGATGCATAGTTTTTTAGAATCATTTATGAAGCATTTATTACTGTTTTTCTCCAACCTTTATAACATTAACACAATCAGGAAGGTATTCTTTGGCTCTCAAGTGATAAAGTAAGTTTTCTAAGACAACATCTCACATACATTTTCTAAATTAATAGTCCTGAAAAAGTAGACAATATGGAAGATAAACACCCTCACATGGGTAATTGTCCTTGAATGGAAATTTTCTAAGACTTCCTTAACTATTGCCTTATTCTCTGCTTAAGTGTCTGTCATTCCACATGCCCCTGGAGCAGAATATTATGTACCATTTAATCTAACTTCAGAATATTGATGTAGGACCTCAAATATGGAACATATATATCATCAGGCATCTCTCATTATTTTTATCCAATTTCCTTGCCAATTTGCTTCCAAGAAATTTGGTTCTATGTAACTATAACCTCTGAGTCAATATAAATCCTTGAAAGATGCAATCTCTATGGTTAATGCATTCAGTAGAAGCCAAAATATCAAGTTTAGGGCTTCAGAGTGTAGAGGCTTAATAAAAGAAATTCAAATTAAGTAAAAATAGAATTTCCAAACCCTTAATTGAAAATATCACATGAACAAAATAGCTATCGAGATACATTTGTTTGCAATAGAATAAAATGATCAAACTTAGGTCTGAACGGAATTCTTTATGAAACATGAACTTTATAAGATGTTTTAAATGTGATATTCTAGGAAAATTTTTTCTTACAAGGACAATATACCATCACAATTGACTTAAGTTAAATTGCTTATATGATCATTCTACATTTTGCATCTTTAGACTAAATTGTTCCACAGAAAAACTAATGCAAATTTTAAAATTTTAAAAGTAATGACAATATTTTCTTAAACTTTGATCCTAGATGATGTTGTCTGTTTTTAAAACTCCAGGGAACAACACTGTCCTACAATATTAGGACAATAGCTTTAATAGACAAGTTGTTCTTTATAGGCTTGTTACTAATTCTAACAATATTGAACATTTTTGGGAAAAACACTATTCTCTTATTGTTTATATTTAAGAAAATACATTTTATGGATAATTCTTTTTGCAACATTTTCCTTGAGGCAATATGGCTTTTGCATCGTTCAAGTTTCAGTGAGCAATTGATTTTTTCTTATTATCTGCCTACTACTAAATAATAGAATATTGCAGAACTTCTCAAATGTTTGGGGCTAAGGATAGGCATTTTTTTTTTAGCAGATGCTTGCAGCTTACTTTTATAAGACCATAGAAAATTGTACCAATATATGATAGAATCATAACCTCAGATCTGCTTTCATCACCAAAGATTTTTGACCAGATCCTGCAAGTTTATTTTAAATTCCAGGTGGTTCAAGGTGAACATAGAGAATTTAACAAAGGCAACAGGACTTTTACTTGGGAGTATTTCCCATTATGACACTGCAGCAGTTCATTATGAAGAAAGGTAAAGTTACACTTAACACTTTCAAACTTCATGTAAAAATTTAATCCTCTACCTTTACATATTTAAAATGAGTATGGTATGATTTTATAAAATTTATGTAAGATAAATAATTATATTTTTATTTGTAGAAAAATAAATATTGGTATAAGATTATTCTCTACAAAACAAACAACTGTATGTTTTCCATATCACAACCTTAAGTGTTGATAACCTAGTTAAGTTCAACTGTGAGTATATGTAAGAGATATTACATACTTATATTTACCTTGATCCACTATACAGAGTTTTGCATTGAATTTAATGCATGTATAGCACATGTAGCTGTTACATAAATTTAAATTTTTATTTTACTTGAACTCAGAATACCTAAGTTAGTGACTAAAACATGTTGGCAACTGATTAGTTTAAATTCATTAAATAAATGAAAATAAATAAATTGTGCAAGCAATTGTAAGAATAATATATATAACTTATGACTAAATAGCATATGTATGCACATATTTATTCTGCTACTTTTGACAATATTAGTAATTTGATCATAAAGTAATAAGAAGAAGGAAACTAGGAGAAGAGATCAACAGGTGAGTGACATAAAAACACTTTTGGAAGATGGAAAGTAGAGACTACCTTTAAAAAGTTGAAATCCGTTTATTGAGTAATGAAGTGAATTAGTTTTCAACACCAAGGACGGTTCCAGAATCGGCTACAGGAAGAATTTCTGAAGATTAGTATAAGGTATGGTCTAAAAACATAACACTACATAAAATATGAATAAGTTAGAATCTATTATGCCCTCCTTAAACCAGATAAATCAGTTAGTTAAGTAATTATATCACCCAGAAAATGTATTTGATGGGAAAAAAATAAGGCCCTCAGATCTAGAAACAGCAGAAGTTTCCTACAGAAAACAAGAGCAAATAGAGAAACTTAAAATACTGAAACAAAAGTGTCAAGCTCTGTTTTGTAGGTAAGCTCCAAGACCAAGGGCATACAGTAAGTTCCTTCCAAATTTTCATTTAAGGAGTTTGGATATTCTCCTATAAGGATAATACATAGTCCCAAAGAAAATACAAATTATGATGATTTGGGGGTTATTCTTTTAAAACTGATAATCACCTAACTAACAGAGATCTCAAGTTGCTTTTAATATCTCAATTTTAATTATTAATAGACAAATTTGAGAAAATAGCTTTATTTGAATCAAATAATTCAAAACCAAGAAACAGAAAAGGAATGTAGAGAAAACAGGCAACAGAAACTAGAAGACAAAAAATCAATATAGAAAGCTTAAATACCGGTTTAGAAATATCAAAAAGTTTATTAAATCCATAAAAAAAGAGCAAGATGCTTTAAAAAGCAGATATTCCATAAACAAGAAATACACTTGAAAGTAAAAACTATAACAACTATAGTAGAACACACATTTGGAGATAAAGTTGAGGATTTCTCCAGTGAGTAGAATAAAAAAGATTAAGAAAAAGTGAAAAAGAAGATATGAAAAATTGAAACAATCAATCTAGATTCAGTACCCAAACTTGCAGAATGAGAAAACTGGAGTATGGAGAATGGAAGTCAGAAATCAAAAGGATGATATAAGGTGATTCCCACAACTAAAAAACAAGACTTTTTTTTTTTCATTTAAATAGTGCATCTGGTTTTTCTGACATTAATGATAATTAATCTACATGAAGTATATCAGTTAAAAATTTCAGCTCACTGGAATTAATTACATGACATCTTAAGATAGTCTCCATTGTTCTCAACATGGCCCATTGCAGACTTTCT
Organism: Scalopus aquaticus; assembly: GCA_004024925.1. NCBI lineage: Eukaryota > Metazoa > Chordata > Mammalia > Eulipotyphla > Talpidae > Scalopus > Scalopus aquaticus. The sequence continues at coordinate 117,831 of PVIJ01000886.1, forward strand.
TAATCATCTCAAAACTGTGTGACAGAACAGTCTCAAGAGAGTATGGGGCCTCCCCGGTGGCACAGTGGTTTAATTGCAGCGCTGTGGAGCTGTCGGCAGCAGCGACTCGAGTTGGACACCTGGCATGGGAGATTCCCACATGGAGGGGCAGGCCTCTCCTGCCTCACCCGCTGCTCCCCTCAGCAGTGTGTTTCCATCGATCTGCCTGTTCTGCTCCCCATTTGTTTTTGGTGAACCCTCTTGCTGCCCTACGCCTCTGGTCTGTATCCCAGCTTGTATGCATAAATAAATAAATCTTGAAAAAGAGAGAGAGAGTATGATTGATTAGCTCAAGAAACTATGCAAAATGATCCCAATTATACCCTTTTTTCTTATTTATCTGGTATCCAGAGAAATTCTCAGATTCCCAGTTCAATTGCCAACATTTAAGCACTTCTACATACAAGTCAGTATATCCTCCAAGATTAATCTGGTGTCTACCACTTCCTAACCCTTTTAACACAACCTCTTCTTTGATATATACATGAACTATGTATCTTCTTTGATATATACATGGATTTTGCCATGACCAAAATCCATTAAAAAACCTTCTTTTAAAACTTGTCAAAATTTTCTGCAAAAACTAAAGTCTGGATATCCTACAAAGTGACAGTTTTATCTCTCTTACCATGTATATATTGAAGAGAAGTTGGGTTCTACCAGTGATTCACTTTTCATCACCACTTGTTTATCAGTTATACCTTCCTTGAAAAATGCAGCAACTGTGATGCAAATGCTATTGCCCCAGGTGATTCTCCTTTCTCTTCTACCTTCCTGGCCACTAGCCCTCATTAATTAACGACTCTAATGGTTGATTCAATTATTTTTAACCTCTAATAGTCTTATTGTCATTCTTTTTGCTTTTTAAAAAATATTTATTTATGAATACAAGCTGGAACACAGGCCAGAGGTGTGAGAATCTCCCCAGCCAGCATGGAACTCGCTGCAGCAGCTGCTGACAGCTCCACAGTACTATGCTTAACCCCTTGCACCACCAGAGAGGCCCCTTATTATCATTCTTAATTTGAATTTTTTTTTTTTTTTTTTTTTAGTGGCAGTCAGGTGTAAGGGCTTCTGAACCACAGTGCCTGCATTCTATACCGATTCTGCCTTTTTGGTTGTGGGATCATTCTATATCTTTTCCCCTCCATTTTTTTTTAAATATATTTTTATTGTTATTTATGTCTTTTACATTTCGTATTCCCCTTGGGTAGCCCACCACCAATTCACCCGTGATCCATCTCCATGGTCTCTTGTGTTCTTTTCTATTCCATTCTGTGCCCTTATCCTCCCCTCCCCCCGCCCCACCCCCTGAGTGTCTCTCTCCTATTTGGTTTCCCTATAGTCCTGTTATAAGTGAAACCATTCAATATTTTTCTCTTTCTTTCTGGCTTATTTCACTGAGTATGATCCCCTCTAATTCCATCCACGTCACTGCAAATTGCATGTGTTTATCTTCTTTGAATGCTGAATAGTATTCCATTGTGTATATGTACCACATCTTCTTGATCCAATCATCTATTTTTGGACATCTGGGTTGCTAGAATTTTGATTTCAACACAAAATATTCAGATTAAGAGAAAAAAAATGTAAGGCTGATTTTAAGATGCTTTCACTAAATATGAAGACTTCTTTCCCAGAATACAATGACTTATCATTTAAAAACTACATTGGAGCAAACTATAAATCTGAGGCATACAGCTGGGTAAGGTGAGGGAGAGGGATCGAAACGGGGGAGGAAAGAGCCTAAGGGACTATGGTGATGGTTCACGGTTGAATTGGTGGTAGGAGATTTATAGGAACTACACCTAGGGGAGAAATCAAATGCTATACAAAAATAAACAATGATGTAAGACAACTAAAAAGTATGATAAGAATAAATGAACAGAAGTACTACAATGGGATTGCTTAGACATAATTTTGAAAAGATACTTAGAGTTGAGTGACGTGATAACAGAAAATGTGGATTTTATAACTTTTTAGCATGGCTTTTATTTAGTTTAATACATAAAATATTTCTGATTTAATGACTGTTTTTTAAAATAACATCTGCTAGATATGTGTAGATTGAGGATAGATAGGATCTTCATTGCTGCTGCAGGTAAAACAAAAAGTGAATGATGAAAAGATAAATCATGCTAAACTTGAATAAATTATAGACCATCAATGATTTTCAAAATCCCTAAGAAAGATAAGTAGAATGTTTCAGTTTATTACAGTGAGATTTATTTACCGTTAATCCTAAACCTTACAAGAGCTGGAGTTAAAATACATAAATCTTGTTAGAACTGAGACTACATATAAAATATTTATATTGAGGGGCCTCCCTGGTGATACAACAGATTAAGTGCAGATCTTTGGAGCTGTCGGCGGCTAAGGCTCGAGTTCGATGCCCGGCCAGGGCACTTCCCACATGGCGTAGCAGACCTCTCCTGTCTTGCCTTATGATCTCCTCAGCAATGTATTTCGGTCAAGCTGCCTGTTCTGCTCCCCACTCTGTCTCTGGTGAACCCTCTCACCGCCCCACATCTCTGGCCTCCACCCCAGCTGGTATGCAAAAATAAATAAATCTTAAAAAAAAAATCATTATATTGAGACTTTGAATGAATTCAGAACATTGTTTCCACTTAGATTATCAAAATTCTTGACTTTCCTTGGTACTAATCTTTGCTTAAGATTTTGCATTCTTTCACATTAATATGTCTTAATTAAATTTAGAAATAGAATTAAATATTACCATGAAAATAAATGATTAAAGTTTTATTCTGAACATTATTTTGGCTCATATTATAAGTTTATAAAAACAGGGAATTTAATTGAAACACCATTTCCTTATAACTATGGCAACCTACATATTGTTTTAATGAGAAATGCCAGTATAAAGCTTTAAAAATCATCAGAATGCTCTAAACAAAAACACATCTTTGTTTTATATATTTGGATTGATAACCTGCAGAGCTAAGATAACAGGCCTCTGTCATTTAAGAAGTTGATATAAATGGCTCTGTGAACTCCATATTATTTCTTTATTACTTGCAATGATATTGTGTGGGGACATCACTTATCAAATTGTAAGTTACAGTGTGTTATTCCTGGTTAAAATGAAAACATTAGTCAAAAGTTTATGTGGATTTCATTGTCTTCAATGAGTATAGGCTTTACATCAATGCAGTACAAAAATAGCCTTATTTAATTAAATCAACATGCTTTAGATATGTAAATAAGCATTCAAATAGGTATTTCTTCTATATAAATTTAACATAAAAATAAGGGAGTTAAAGGTATCATAAAAATGGTAGCAAGTTTCCAAATTTTACATTGTAAGGTTTAAATGGAGTGATGACTGTAGCATGATGCTTCATGTACCAGTTAGATGTTGTTGAGAAACATGACTCAAATTCTGCTCTTACTATTTAAATATTATTCATTGTTTAATTTTAATTTCACAACTTTAAATTTCATCAATATTAGAAGATAACTATTTACAGACATATTTTGAAATGGTGGCATAATTTAATAAGTCATTTAAATATGTTTTTATAAAATATCTCCATTCTCTAAAATTGGGAATAGACATTTTACTGAATATGACTTTTGGCACAGTTTTTCTAAAGGCTCACTGGGTTAATATTTGGAAATTTATGCTCATATTGGCTCAAAGAGCAATTATGTCTCTGAATAGGCCCCTAACAGATTTTACATTCATGATAAAGCCAACAACATATTTATCCATCTTCATAATCAATTGTAGGCTAGGAGTTGATGGGTGTGCCATATGCATGCATAAATGATGCATTCATCCCTTGCATCTGTTCATATTAATAATGATAATTCTTAAACAGTGATTTTCATCTTTAAGAGTGTTACAAATTCCAACTAATTAATTAATCCCTTAAGTGCTTAATTGCATATGGATAATTAAACACACTCTTTGCCAGTAATGCTTATAAAGCAAAAATTAAAGGGGAGATAATTGCAAGCTTTTTTTTAGCCAATGGATTGAGGATATAACTTTATACATCTGTGTTCCTCTCTATTGCACCATTTCTGGAAATGCCTTCTGTAGAAAAGCATTTCCATTGTTTCAAGATATGTTATGTAATTATTCCTATAATTCTTATTTTGAGAACCACAAAAATATTTGTATATTAAATCGATTGAGGTGTATGTAAGTTTTTTTTTGGGGAAACATCAAATTCGTACTTGGTCTTTGGATCTCCTTTTAATAAAATTAAACTACACACCTTGGAATGAGACTTGTTTGGAAGGATTTTTGGAAATGGTTGTTTTATGATACCACTCAAGGAAGTGGAAGATTACCGGAGTTAGAGTTTCTTTTCTAAATTGACTTCAAGTCTTTTGTACTCAAAAACCTTCTCATGTGTTCTTTCTTTCAAATAGTTCTGAGTATTATTTCAGAATTAATATGAGGACTCTATTATGAAATCACAATAAAACAAAAATTGGTTTTGTACTGTCACTGACCTATCAATAGGGATTTACCATGAACACTAAATCCTACCATAACAATGCTTCCAAATGCAGCACATTTTACATTTTAGTTGGGATACCTCTTCATTGTCAGGAATTTTGTCGAGCACTGGAGATGTTTTAACATTTCTGCTTCACTTCCTACTACTTTCTTTGATTACACAGTGCAAAATAATATTTTATTTTTAAACACATCTTACAGCTTCACAAGCTCATATCTTGTGATTTTAAGACAGTTTATATACTTTGAAACACACAGCAAATATTCACCAAAGATCATTGAGTTCCTGCTAAATAGCATTTGTAAATTTTCTGGAGGACTGAGGGTATAGCTAACATTTTTTCGATATCAAAAACAAATGTATATATAGAGACGTGTTGGGACAAGAAAACATACTGTATCATTAGGATTTATATAAGAATTCTGTTTTTCTTAAGTTAATCAACATTGTAGAATGATATATATGTTATTTTGTGTAGTCTTGTTGATTAATCTATATGTTATAAAATGAAAATAAAAAATCTGCAAATTAGTAAGTGTAGACTTAGCAATAAAGATTGCAACCCCATTTAATCATTTTATAGATATTAGCAATATCCATATTGCCATTTAGGCAAGTGAACTGAGGATCAGTTATTGTAGATAAAGTATAGTAGCACATTGTGGGGACATAATGAACAATTCTAAGTTCATTAGTAAGTGGATGGTCTGGTTGGAAAAGGCATATTTCCTTGTGTAGGGGTTAGTATATAACATTTAACAGCTGCTGGTACTGTCTTCCATGAGATTTTCCTTTTTAACATGCTGATTTCATCTACCTTTGTTTCATGTTAAGAATAGTCTGAGGTACTATATTTATAATATTTTTAAAAAATTAGCTGTGTATATGAATACCTTCAATGCAAAAGTAAGTTCATATTGTATGTATTATCTACAGTACTAAATGAACTGTTAGAAAGTGATGTATTTTTCCCAAGTTTAACAAAAGGAAAATGAGTACCATGCCATGAAAATATATTGTATCATCATTTGTTCTATAAGGACAGTTTATGTAAATTAAAATGTTCAAACTCATCAAAGGTCCACAGGTACTTTGAGAAGAAACTTTGAATAAAGTAATCAGAATGATTGGGGTCATGGCAGCAGATCAACTGGATTGCTATTTTGAGAGTAAAGACAGTCTCTGAAAATTCTTGTAAAAGAGTTTTTAATTTCATGATATGTAATTTGGAAAAGTAGTCAAAGATTGGAAAGACCAGTATTTTCTCATACTGTTTATCTGTATTCTTTGAAATGTATTATTTTATTTTTTATGACATTCCATCAATGTGCTCTATCATTCTGGTGACTCTAGTTTCAACTTTTTTTTAATCAAGGCAACATTGGTATACAACATTGCATATGATTTAGAAGTTTAAGATCACACCATTCAGGGCCTCCCTGGTGGCGCAGCGGTTGAGCGCTGGGCTGTGGAGCTGTCGGCGGCGTGCGATGCGGGTTCGATGCCCGGCCGGGGAGAGTCCCACATGGTGCGGCAGACCTCTCCTGCCTCGCCCGCTGCTCCCCTCAGCAGTGTATTTCTGATCTGCCTGTTCTGCTACTCTCTCTGTCTCTGGTGAACCCTCTTGCCACCCCACGCCTCTGGCCTGTACCCCAGCTTGAACAAAAAAAAAAAAAAAGATCACACTATTACACCATTCAGATGTATGTTACCACACTGCCCTCACTACCCCACTATGGAAATCCTCCACCATAGTCCATTGTGCCTACTTCCCACTTTGCTCCCCACCTCCCATCTTCCTCTCCCTCTGGTAGCTTAAACTCTACAGTCAGATTTCAGGGTTTGTTATTAGTTTGGTTTTTACCAGCCTTGGTTTTATTTCTTTATTCTCCACATATAAGTGACACCGTAAGGTATTTGTCTTCCTCTGATGTATTTCACTTAGCATTATACCCTCTAGTTCCATTCATGTTGCTGAAAGAGGTAAGACTCCAGCATTTTTGAAAGACGTGACTACCTAGTATAGAACAAGTGTGTGATGAATCTATTTAATCCTTGCTGGAAATGTAATCTTGATATACTGAGTATATTTTTTAATATAAAACTTTTTAGCCAAAAGGACAATAGAGACAAATTTGCATTGATATTTTTTCAAGTAAAACATAATAATACAACAATATGGTGAAGAACAAAAAGAAAGGTCCAGAAAGTGCCAGAAACTATAGCTTCTTTGTCTGGAATTCTATCTGGTATTCTATTTGTATGACAGTCTTTATGCAATACTCCTGTTTTCTATTGTCTCATTAATTGGGACTAACAATAAAGCCTATTTTATTATTAAAATAAAAGTTTCTGAGAAAATTAATTGAGATAATATATGTGTATAAAGAATAAAGTCTATACTAATCCTCTAATGAAAAGAAATTGTTTTGATTATTATGATTGTGTATAATCATAGGATGCAACTTAAGGAGTAGATCTGTAGTCCAAAATATCTTTCTCCTTTTCCATTAATTCTCTGTATATGATAAAAAAAACTAATATTGTAATTAATCCCTTTGTTTTAAAGAAATCATTCTTTATAACTAAAATATCCTTTTTGAAATACAAGATAGTAATTCATTCACCATAACTCTGGTGAGAAAGTTTAACTTAAAATCATTCCTTATTGAAGGTAATTTGGAACATTTTCTGTTCTGTAGCTTACATATTGAGATACTTAAAAGGGAAAACAGTACAAATTGGAAAATGTGGGCAACAGACTATCCCTGGATAGTTAGAAGGAGACTAAAAGAACAGAAATCATTAACTTATATATCTGAAATATTTTAAAATCTTACTAAAGGGAAAAATTACAAAGTGGCTATTTTTAAGATCCATACAATGTACTACACACACACACACACACACAATTCAAATTAAGAAAGCTTTTATTTTTTCTATGGTTGTAATTTACTAGAGATGAGTAAAAAGTGACAGAAGATTAATGAGAATTTTGCTTCTCTATATACAGCTTAATTGTTAGTCTTGAAATTAGAAGAAGGAAATAGAAAATTTTAGAAGGAGAAGCTTATGGAGCAAGTGAATGATCAAGGTAATACCATCTCTAATATGGAAAGAATCCTTAATGTGGGAAAAGGTTTTATTTGCATAACACATAGGCTTTTTATTTTGCATGAGTTGTACAATATATGTATATGATACTTTCACACAAGACACGTTTATGTAAAAAAACAAAATCTATAAACATTTCACATATGAAGGCATACATTCTAGGTTCTGATGATGTTGCTTTGAGTCAGTAAATGTGAGTTGCACAGTCAAAAAATCATACATCAATGACAATGTCACTATGGTGATAACTTATGATGAGATAAAATGTGGTTTTTAACCTGCAAAGATTTATTTGATAAAAAAAATTAAAACACTTCATGTACTACCCAAAACAGATAACCTGAATTTCATTTTAATACAAAGTATAGCTATAATGTTAGTATAAAATAAAATACACATTTCAAGTTTGCAAGAACTTTTAATTAGATGATATGTAAGTGCCACATAGAAACCTCTCCAACTGAACTGGAGTAATCAAATAGTTCATAGGAATTGTTTCTGCTTAACCTCTAGGAAATGAAAACCTTAAAGGAAATGATAGATTTCTTATTTTGAATTGCTTTCAGATCCCCACCATTTTGCTAATTACTCTACCTTGTCCCTATCTCTGACATTTTGTCAGTTTTACTAAGGTAATGGTTGCATATATTATTGAAAATTTATTTCTGAAAGTCTAATCTGATAAAAATTTACATAACTGTTGATTGCAAATCAAGACTTTGAAGAGGAGGTAGAATAGCAAACTAAGTAGCTAAAAACTTTCTAAAGGCTTCGTTCTGGAAATAATTCCTTAACACAGGAATCAGTGCATGGTAATTGCCTACCTGAACATACCTAATAATATATGATCATTTGTTCTATTATTAAATTATAGAATTAGGATTTTTCTCTAATATGATCTACTTTATACTTCATTCTTGAAAAAAATATCCACAATGTCGATTAAAGCTATTGGCACAGATTTCTATTAGACCTTTCCCAAAATCTCTAATTACTTAGTTACACATTTTAAAATAGTAAAGTTAATTTTTAGAACAGATTTTGTATTACTCAGCTTTTTAATATTGCTTATGTAAAATAATGCTGAACAAAAACCACATTATAATTTATCTTAATATGTATGTGATTACTTAGAAGTGAGTAAGCAGAAACCTAAGTGATTGAAAATTGCGATGCTTTTGTGTTTGATGCTTAACTTTCCCCCTAAATTTATGTGGATTTACAGTCACAGTAGATTAACCAGAGTGTCTGTTAAACAGATAGGGTTTTATGCAATGCTCACTTCATATATTGCAGGGTTCCTTGCCAAAATGATTTTGAGACAGAAATAGGAATTTTACCCAACATGTACCATCCTAATCTTTCATCTTTGATTTGAAGACAAATAGGGGTTAGCCTTAAGTCTCTATTAGTCCCAATTGCAGACAGAAAAGTAAGAGCAGAAAAGTAAAAATAATAGCATAAGCCCTCAGAAGGCGAATTCCCCCTGAGGTTCACCCACAATGCCTGAGCACAGAGCAATCTAGACTCAGAGCCTGAACGGAGAATGGTTATGGCTTTCAGACTCAGTATTTCTGTCTCCAAATTAATTATGAGTAACACATCATTTATACTAGATCCAGGGAACAGACAAATCAATCTTCCCACAGGAAACAGTAGGTGTGAGGAAGTAGATGAAAATAAATCCTTTTTAGACTTAGGATCAACAAGATATGATTATTAAAACTGTCTATACTTTTTCAATCTATTTTACATTTTAATTAGAAATAAACACCCAATGAAATATGAGTAAATGGTTTCTGATTTTTTTTTTTGTAATTAAACCAAAATCGTAAGGCAATCATTTCAGAAGAAAAGACCATATTCCCATTTAAATTAGAGTATGGGATAACTGAGGTTATATTCAGTGCAGAGTTTATATGCTGTCAAAATTAAATTGCTATATTTAAGCTGTATTATCTCACAACTTTCCATTCACAGCTATCATTTACGAACACAGCATGTCAGTTCAGGTAAGCATGGTAAAGGACACGATTAAAAGCTGATTAGAAAATTTAAAAAACACTGAGAAAGACTGACAACTGCAAGTGTATTCATTAAAATGCTTCAGGATTCTCTAACATCAGATGAGGGAAGCGATGCTATAAGAGCTGGCGCATAAGAGCAACATAACAAAATGCACTGCTGTGTGAATACCAGCAATGAAGGGGTTTAGCAGAAATTACAGTGTTCTTCCCAAATGATTAAAAGTTTAGTCATTTATGTTACACATTCCTCTAAGGAGAAGCATAGGCTGTGAGACAACCGTTTCTATGTAGAAAGGGAAGAAAGGTTTTCTTTGGAAATTCGTAAAATAGACAAGTAATTGCTTTGAACATTTACACAACTGACTTTGGAACTAGAAAACACTAGATTTGAATCCTATCTACCATTTTATAAGTAATGCTGCTTTCTGCAAATTATCTAAAAATACTTAAAATAAAGCAAATGGGAACACAGGAATTATTTAAATTTATTCTCAATGCTGTTTTTTTTTTTTCTTTCTTTTTGTCATTGATTGAGGGATATTAGGACCTTCCAGGGGGCCTAGGCGTTATACCTCAGCGCTATCACTGCTATGACCTGATTTCCATCCCTGGCCGGGGAGCAAGCCCACATAAGGTGCAGTGACCTCTCCTGTCTCGCCCACTGCTCCTCTCAGCAGTGTATTTCAGTAAATCTGCCTGTTCTGCTTCCCACTCTGTCTCTGGTGAACATCTTCACCTCTTGCACCTCTGGCCTAATTATTTATTTATTTATTTATTTTAGATTCATTTATTTATGCATACAAGCTGGGGTATAGGCCAGAGGCGTGGGGGCAGTGAGAGGGTTCACCAGAGACAGAGTGGGGAGCAGAACAGGCAGATCAGAAATACACTGCTGAGGGGAGCAGCGGGCGAGGCAGGAGAGGTCTGCTGCACCATGTGGGATCTCCCCAGCCGGGCATTGAACCAGCGTCTCCGCTGTTGCTGACAGCTCCGTAGTGCAGTACTTAACCGCTGAGCCACCAGGGAGACCCGGGTTAATGAATATTTAAACTATACAACATATAACAATCATGTCTGATAAAATCTCAAGGGATATTTGTGAACATAAAATGTGAGAAAATATATAAAGTGCTCATAGAATTACCTGCTTTAGCAAATATTAATTTCTATGCCCATTAATCATATAATTTAATACAAAAATTTGGATAATACTTAATTGCTCCTTTGCAAAGATATCATAAGACAAAATAAAAACATGTATTCTCATGTATTACAAGGATGTGAACTTTTACAGTTGCAACTGTGATATGATAATTCCACTCCTTTATATACCCACAAGAATTTAAAACAGGTTCAAGCCAAATCTCATACATAAATGTTCATAGGAGCAACATGCATAATTGCTACATGAGTAACCTGAATGCCCAGCAGTATTGAACTGATAAACAAAATTGGTGTATACACAAAAATTCACAGTGGAATATTATTCAAACATGAAAAGGAATGATGTATGATACATGTGGGAACCTTGCAACATTGTGCCAACAAAAGAAGCCAGAAACAAATGTAACAGATTTTCTTTTAATAAAATATCTAGCAAAGGCAAACAAAAATTTTTAGAGCTAAAAAAGTACATTAGTGGCTGCCAGAGCCTGTTGAGAGGTGAAGTAGGGAATGATTATTAGTGGATAGAGTGTTCTTTTGGGATGATAAAAATATTCTAGGATTATATAGTGGTGGTGATAGCAAATTGTTATGAATTCCATTCAATTCTAAAAGCCATTGAATCACTCATGTTAAGAAGGTGAATTACACTTGTCTGCAAACCAAATAAATCAGAAAAAAAAATAAAAATTGTTAGTTTAGTATAGTTGTCATGACAAATACTTGATAAAAATATGCACTATTACCAAGTGAATGTTTGAACATAATGTAGTAAAATAATAGCAAAGTTGGGCCTCCCTGGTGGCACAGTGGTTAAGCGCTGGGCTGTGGAGCTGTCGGCAGCACGCAATGCGAGTTCGACACCCAGCCAGGGAGAATCCCACATGGCACAGCAGACCTCTCCTGCCTCGCCCGCTGCTCCCCTCAGCAGTGTATTTCTGATCTGCCTGTTCTGCTCCCCACTCTGTCTCTGGTGAACCCTCTTGCCACCCCACGCCTCTGGCCTGTACCCCAGCTTGTATGTATAAATAAATAAATCTTAAAAAAAATAATAGCAAAGTTGATAGTGTGTTTAGTGGTTGATTAAGGCTTTTGCATGGACTGTCTTCTTATTAATTATATAAATCTTTTTGGTATGTACAATTATTAATCTCCTCAGTCTTTAGAAAAGGAGACTAAAGCACAGGGAGATAGTGACATGTTAAATTGCTGTTGCTTATGTTCCAGACCTAGTTTTGATTCCTAACTTTTGGAAAGGAAGTACTGTGAAGCAGAGTGAGTGGTTTCTGCAGATATCCCTATGTGGGGATATCCAGACAAATACATTGGTATGCAATATAGCATTATAATTAGGTCATTGGTCCTGGAACCACAAAGTCCAAATTTATATCCAAGCTCTGATATGCATTTTCTCAATTACTGGGCAAATTATTACTTCCTCTTTGCCTTAGTTTTCTTCTCCATCAATGAAATGGATATAATAACAAAGTCATAATGTTGGTTTGGTTTTTAAGTGAAATTAATCAAGTATAGTACTTAACACTAATTGAAGTATAGTAGACCCTATGTAGTAGCTAATTTTATGTGTCAAATGGTCAGGTCATAAAATTAAGATATTTAGTCAAACATTATTCTAGATAATTCTTTGAAGCTATTTTTAAGTTGAAGTTAACATTTAAGTCACTGAACTTTAATTAAAGTAGATGCTAGGTTATTATTCTTTGTAATGTGGGTGAGCATCAACCCGATTCATTGAATACCTCATCAGGAAAAAGTCTAACCTCCTGGAGAAAGGGGATTCTGCCAAACTACAGATTTTAGATTAAATCTTCAAATCTCTACTTGGTCTCCAAACTACTGGCCTCCTTTATTAATTTTGACCTTGTCAGCCTTCAAAGTCATATGAACCAACTCCTTATAAAAAAAAAGTCTCCCTCTGGCCTCTCTCTCTTTACACACACATATACCCTAATGTTTTGTTTCTCTGAAGAGCCCTGACTAACATCACATAATACATTGCATCCCTATTATTAGAAAAAAATTGCTAAAGAAATATATTTTATAATCCAGTTTTTATAGTAAATAATCCAAGTTTATATTTCTTCAGATACCTTTTTCTTAAGCCAAAAATCTAGAAAGGTACATGTGTTGGCATTAGAGAGAAGTAGTTTAGACTGCCTTTTTTGTATACACTTATTTTGCCTACCTTGCGATTCATGAAGCGGGTATGGACTTTGAAAGGAAATACCTATCAAATGTTTAACCTTCTAAAACAAAACAAAACAAAACCCTAAATAACCAACAAAGTAAACAAAACAATCACAAAAGAGTATCTGGGAAGAATCTCTGGTGTGTAGATTTGGAGACACAATTACCCCTAGTTAGTACATAATTGACAATGAAAGGCAAACAAGAAAAAGAACATAGCTGTCTAATGTTCTAAATAGGGAAAAAATGGTAGAGAATTAGTGTAAAAATCAATCTAGTACCAAATTTATCATTTTGGAGTCCTTTCTTGATTCATAGATACCTTTCAATTTTGTGAATGATTTACAAAAATTCCTTAGAGGTTCTTATTGTACACAGTCGGTCTAAACTGAAAGTGACAGCCAGAATACCTATTGACTAGCTTGCATGAGAGAATGCAAGTAACAATCTTGAGCTAATGTTTTGATTTTCTGTTAAACTGACATGTAACATTTATTAATTGAGATTTACCCCAAATCTTTAAAAGTTTCCCCTAACAAACCGGGTAATATATCTAAGAAATAAAATGATTCCTTCTCTTAGGTTTTGAAGGGCTGTTTTTTTTTTGTTTTTTTTTTTTTTTTGCTTTCATCCGTATCTGAAAACTAATTCCTGGTGAAAAGTCTTACTAAAAGTCAAAGCAAATTGATAGCAAAGCCACAAATAGAATCTAGTAATTCTTATTTTCAGGTCCAGAATTTAATCATTGAACCAGATGAGTTGCCACTTTCTCTGACTGATCACCCTTAGTATTTAATCCTTCTTCCAAGATTCCCATTTATAGTGGTAACATAATTCAAAATTTCTACATGGTTCATATCACAGACAAAGGCACATGTGGGATTAATTTGTTGAGGATCAAAAAATTATAAAATTGAAATAGTTTGGGAGAATAAACCCAAATATGCTTGATATTTTCTAATGGAGAACTGCTGAGAACATGACAAAGATGTGCAGTGTGTCACTGCAATAATCCCATATCCTTCACTTACTCTATCAAATGCACATTGTGGTTGGAAAATAGATGGCAAGAAATTATTTACCAGTGATGCTGATGCATACAGACGTATTCCAACTGGAGAATACATTTCTATCAGTTTGCAGGCTAATGTCCTCAAACCTGCAAGGGCTAAACATTCTATATCCTGGAATTAGTATCCTAAACTTAATGGAATAGCACAAAATGTGCAATATCCTTGGTAACACAATGTGCCACTGCCACCTTAGATTGAGGTGCTGTGCAAATTATAAAGGTAATGGATGCAGCTGCTTCTTCCTGAACTGAAGTTAGGAATGCTGTTGCTTCTTAACCATAAGCCCAGGACTTAATGTTATTAATTTTTTGCCATAAACTTATCCAGGGGAAGCAACAGAAAATGCTATTAAAGAGCAGTAGTTTTCAAATCGAGTAATGATTTCTTGTCTGTAATAGAGGTAAATTTCTTTAATCTTTTCTCTTTAAATTTTTCTTCTGCATTTGTCCATCTCATTTAAGAGCGCAGAAAATTAAAACTCTTCTGAACATTCACAGTAAAACAACCATGTCTGATTAACTCTCTGATCAAAAAAAAATTGGAAGAGGTCCAGTCTAGATTAAACTGCTTCTTAATTAGTTTTTAGATACAATGACATATGATTGTATGTGTGTCAGTATAGGTATGCGTATGAGTGCTTTCTATTTTTTCTACCACCATCTTGTTCACAAGATGAAACTTACATAAAGAGATAGCAGTAGCAGACTCTTGAGGGCAGAGATCTGTCAAATAAATTAGAAATAGACCACCTGAATACACATCACATGAGAACGGATTGTTATGTCACGGATATGCTTACTGCTGTATTAGTTCTGCAAAAAGATACCTTGTAAGTCTGCAAATTCAGCCTTGTGAAAAAGATGTTGCTGACTGGTGCACCCAAAGTGAATAGAATAATTATACATACAATTTGATCCATACTGCCCACAATTAATAATATCTGAAAGGTTTCTCTCAAAGGCCTTTAAAAAATCACACGAAGATTTTTTACATAGATACAGAAAAATTGTATATAGAGATACAGACATATGTGTATATATATTTCAAATAGTCCTTACATTTGTACGTAAGTTAGTTGCTAAAAATATGTAACCAAGTATATCTTATATTTTGAAAAACCTCTGAGCTATATCATTTTTTTTTTACTCTTTACTCCCTATCATATGATACTACCGATGAAGATTTCACACTAACTCAAATTCCACTCACTGCTGCATTCAAATTGCCTTTTCACATTTTTGTTTGTTTGTTTTTATTTTATATGCTTGATTTTATTTTCTTGAATATCATGTTACAGGTTCTATTGTCAGTTCTTTGTATATAACATTATACAAAATTCTGGCCTGAGAGAGTCCACCTTTCAGTCCTTCCTTCGGAGGAAGAGATAAAAAATTTGATTTTGGACAAAATTTATATTTGATGCTAATACATACTAAAGTTATGAGAAGAGATGGTTTGCTGAATGAGTTTCAAGTTCAGATATCTGTTAGGCCTGCAGAATAAATATCAGTCAAGCTCTAGAGCTCATAAATCTGTAGGTAGGGAAGAGAAGGGGCCAACAAAGGCAATAGCACTGGGATGCAGAAAATAGTCGGTTTCCACATGCCAAGTAAAATAAACACTATAGGAAGAAAGAAATGCTTAATATTGTCAAATATAGCAGAAAGACCAGACTCAGTCATAAGGTTTGGTTTAATGAAGTTGTAAACTTAGTAAGATCAGAATCAATGGAGAAATTGAGTTAAAAGTCTGATTATTGTGAATGATGAAATAAAAAAAAAGATAAGGAAAGAAAAATACAAACAAGGCCTCCCCGGTGGCACAGCGGTTAAGCGCTGCGCTGTGGAGCTGTTGGCAGCGGCGACGTGAGTTTGACGCCCGGCCAGGGAGAATCCCACATGGCGCGGCAGACCTCTCCTGCCGCGCCCTCTGCTCCCCTCAGCAGTGTATTTCTGATCTGCCTGTTCTGCTCCCCGCTCTGTCTCTGGTGAACCCTCTCGCCGCCCCACGCCTCTGGCCTGTACTCCAGCTTGTATGTATAAATAAAAAATAAATCTTTAAAAAAAAAAGAAAAATACAAACAATTCTTTCAACCATTTATACAATAAAGAGAAATGGAAAAATAAATGACGAGCTATTTCAGATCAAGATATTGGCTATTAAAAAAATGGGGGGCCTCCCTGGTGGCGCAAGGGATTAAGTCTCAGCCTGTGAAGCTGTTCGCAGCCACTGCAGCACCAGTTTGATTCTTGGCCAGGGAGATTCCCCCATGGCGCAGCAGACCTCTCCTGTCTCACCTGCTGCTCCCCTCAGCAGTGTATTTCAATCAATCTGCCTGTTCTGCTCCCCACTCTATCTCTGGTGAATCCTCTCACCCCTCCCCCACACCTCCAGCTTACACCCCAGCTCTTCTATGCATAAAAAAATAAATCTAAAAACAAGCAAACAAACAAACAAAAAAACCAGTTGGTTGCTGCCATAATAAAGATGTACCTGCAAACATAAAATGAAGATAATAAGTATTCTGTTCTCAGGGGATTTTGTATATATGATATAATTTTCATCATTCATGTTAATGTAACATAGAAAGAAATGATTACTTTTGATAGGTCTGGACTTCGAGTTTTGCTTTTGTTGGTGCTCTAATTTTCTGGTTTTCTTCAATTTTTGGCAAATAATATGGAAAAGAAAGAAAATCAACTGAATAAAATATTGAATAGTGTATCATATTTGACATGTAATTTAACTTTGCTATAAATCATTCAAACAGATACATGGTTACAGCTATTTGTATATTAAGGCATGTCTTATAGTACTTTAAAGTGTTATGAATTTCTTTCTGTTTTTCATATTATTTTCATAGTTTTCTATTTCAGAAAAAAGTTCTCAAAAAATAAGCAAGGGAGGCTACAACTTTAAGGGGGATTTATTAGGTACTTTAAGAGAAGAACACAGAGAAATCTACTTATGTAAATGGGCTGCCATTATTATAACATTTATTTTGTTACAATTGTGGTGTTACTGCTTTTAAACCATGTATATATAAAACTTTTTTATAATCTTGTGTGCATCAGATATAGTCTTATTTATATATTATTTCATATAAATTTATTACTGTTAACACCTCATTAATACATATTTTGCTCATAAAATCATCAGACACAGACTCTCAATCTTTATCATCTCCCTGGCTCCAATCTACCAGAGCCACAAGGACAAATGTCCCGCTTTCCTCTTGATAATAGTAATATTGATCATTGTATCTTTCTGATGACCCTGAGCCTCCTTTGACAAGTCCATTCCAGAAGTCATTTTTTTACAAAGTTAATAATTTTTATAGACTTCCACATAGTATTTCAAAGACAGATCTTCAATAATTTATATTGGATATAAATCTGCCACTGTATATTTTCGGAGTGATTTCTAGGAAACCCTGAATTCCACACAAGAGAGTCGACAAGTCCTGTGATGCTGCACGGAGGTGGGAAAAGCATGGATCCTGGACTAATGGCATCACTGCCACCTAAGAACTTGGTAGACATACAAGTTCTCAAGCCTCACCAAACCTAATGAATCAAAAATTCTAGGGAGGATTTCAGGTACTTGTGATTTAACATATTCCAGCTTGTTCAAACTGGTCTCTGGCACTTCAAACTGTTTCCCTCCTACATACAGAATCAAACCAGTTCCTGCCATTTAAAAACCAGCTCATACAGGTTCAAACCAGTTCAGACCAGTTCCAGCCATGTCTAATCATTCTCAGCAGGTTCAAATCAGTTCTAGCTGGTTCAAACTGGTTCCAGGCAGTTTAAGCTGTTTCTCATCTACAAATGGGATCAAACCATTTTCTGACATTTGAAACCAGTTTAAACCTGCTCAAACCAGTTCAGACCAGCTCCAGCCATTTATAACTGGTCTCACCTGGTCAAACTGGATCAAACTGATTCCAGTTGGTTCAAACTTGTTCTGGCTGGTTCAGACTAATTCAAGCCTGATCAAACTGGTTCAGCCTGTTCAATCTGTTTCTAGTCTACAAACAAGATCAAACTATTCCCTGCCAATGAAACTAGTTCAGATTTGTTCAAACCTGTTTAGAAAAACTCCAACCAGTTCTAATCAGTTCCAGATGGAAAAATGTTTATATTCAGTAGTGTTCTAACATGGAGAAAACAAGAAAGGTGGCTTTGGGTTCATCAAGTCTAAATGTGGGTTTAGGAATATGTATGTGACAAAGTGATATTGCATTTGCCAATATTTGATTTTCATGTAGTTCCCATATTTTTCAGTAAAGTTTTTTTTTTATTCTAGAAAACCACTGTATAATTAAGTAAGTTAATTTTTTAAGCCATAAATTATAAAGTGGATCTCAAAATCCTAGAGCCCAAACAAAGACCATAGGATGTTATCTATAATTATTCTTGGATTCTGAAATCCAAAATGTTCAGAAATGGTCAGGCTCTATTTTCTCTCAAGTTGTAGAGAAAAATACAGTCTGATGCTATAAATACAAGTTACTTTATTCTTTTTTTGTTTTCTGACACCACTTTTGCGAATGCTAAGACACAAGTCTATCTCCTTGGGCTCATGGGCGCTGACTCTTCTAATGTTGTGTAACAATTTTTAAAGATATCTTCTCTTAACAAGAACTAATAAATATGACTTTTAGCACATCTTTGTCCTATTCAATTCCCTTTTGTTTTTATCCTTTCCTCTATTCCAAATAACATTTATAGTTCACTTCTATTTGTTTCATGAAGGCAGTAACTAATCACAAAACTCAGTAGACTAAGCAGGAACTATTTAGAGCAGGTTAGTAGTCACTTAGACCAGGAGTCAGAAATCTGGGTCTTCATTCCAATGTAGCTTCTATTTATATATATGAACATTTTTTTAGGTACTTAAAACTTGGCTTTAACTTCATTATAGTCAAAACAAAATTTAATGTTCAAGATAACTTTTAATTCTAATAGTTATTGAACTCATCAATAGTTCAATGATTTTAAAATATTCTTTTGTATTATTCTTTTTTAAGATATTCTTAAAAGTTAACAAATAGCATTCTAAAAACTATTCACTGCATTTCAAGCATATGTTTCCTTTGAAAACAATTAATTATTTTTTGTATGTTACTGAAAATCTTTGAGGACTGTGATGAGCAAAACAAAATAACGTATTATATCTATGAGCTTAGAACTCTGAGAAAATTCCATTTAACTTTGTAAATCAATTAGGGATTTGTGCTATTATTGTTTTCACCAGGAAGTATCAAGACAATTCACAAAGCAGAAATAATATTTTGCTCCCCTAAGCTGCTGCTCAAATGATCAAAACCTAGGAGGGGTGTGTGTGTGTGTGTGTGTGTGTGTGTGTGTGTGTATGTTCTCTGAAATGGCAAATTATTTTAAATTTAGAATAAGAAAATATGGGGCCTCCCTGGTGGTGAAATGGGTTAAGTGCAGCGCTGTGGAGCTGTCCAGGACTGCAACCCAAGTTCCATGCCTGCGTGGGGAATTCTCACGTGGAGCAGCAGCCTTCTCCTGCCTCACCCGCTGCTCCCCTCAGCAGTGAATTTTGGTCCATCTGTTTGTTCTGCTCCCCACTCTGGTGAACCCTCTCACCACCCCACACCTCTTGCCTGCACCCCAGCTTGTATGCAAAAATAAATAAATCTTTAAAAAATAAGAAAATGCATGGATTTCTTTAGAGAATTTTGTATCATTTTAATATACATTGTATACTCTAAAAGCAGTTCTCTCTCTCTCTCTCTCTCTCTCTCTCTCTCTCTCTCTCTCTCTCTCTCTCTCCCTCCCTCCCTCCCTCTCTCCATCCATCCACTTGCTCCTGATTCTTAGCTCAGAAAAGCCTAAAGGTTGCTATCAGTTGAAAAGGAGTGAGGGTGATGTTTTTAGACCTTTTACTTTTATACTTAGTACTCAGACAAATGGCTTTTATGTTTATTCTTTTTCACTGTTGACCTCAGTTTTTTTCTATTTGGCCTCTCATGAATTCTCATTTGAGACAAAACACTGAGCATAAGATATCAGAATGCTTTTGTTCAGAAAGCAATTCTGAGCCCTGGGAATTCACTTATGAAGTATTGACTAATTTCAGTCAAATTAAATTTTGTATATGGTTTGGTAGATGTCAGAGTCCTTTGTTGATGTTATCTTTCATTTGGGAAATACTTTGTCACCAATAAGATAGATACTTCTCAATTTCTAAAAGGATAAAAAAATAGTAAATTTGACTCTCCTGGCATAGTTTTTACACTAAAAATGCTTTCTTTTGCTTATAACATTTACTTTGTTAGGTTAGTAGAAAAGTTACCTAGTTTCTATTAATAAATTTAACTAGGAATACTTCTATACCTCCTTTTCTATAATGCTTTTTATGTTTTCTGTATTTTAAAAATAGGATCTGAATTTTAAGTGTAGTGGAGAGATAATGACCTTAAAAAACAATTCTTTCTGAATTGAAAAATGCGCAAAAATAAGTTTACAGGTATAGAAGAAACAGAATCTTATAATATTTATAATAATCAGAGGTACAGACAGACTTGGAAGAGTATATTAAGGCTAGTTTTTAAAATACCTTGTATTTGATTCAATGAGTCAAATTTATACCTTTAATATCTTTCTCTAAATCTAAAAAACATATATTTTCCTTTTGTTATTACTGAATAGAAATGTCACTCTGACAAGTTTTCATTATATGTCTTTCAGATTGTATGCATATACATGTTTATATTGTTAAATCAAGTGCTTGCTATACAGAGTTCTTAAAACATGCTTTATTCTGGCTTTAATTTTATAAGGCCTATGACTTCCTCAACAAAGAATACATTTACCTTTAAGCTTTTCTAAGATCGCATATCTGATGTCCTTTTTCACATCGGCAATGCAATAGAAACAAGAAGGGTTTTATTGTGTGTTTCATATCCACACTACAAGTTTTCAATGACTGGCATTTTTTTTGGGGGGTGGGTGGGTGGGACTAACATAAAATTAACTTTCTTAATAACTAGTGTTGCGGTGTCCCTGTTCGGGCATCACTTGTTGTGGTGTCCCTGTTCAGGCGCCACTTGTTGCATCGGGAGCAACACCACACTGATGACAGGGGAGTCGTGGAGCAGGCTACGGAATGCAGGCCTTTCACTGAGTATGATCCCCTCTAATTCCATCCATGTTGCTGCAAATTGCATGTGTTTATCTTCTTTCCATGCTGAATAGTATTCCATTGTGTATATGTACCACATATTCTTGATCCAATCATCTAATTTTGGACATCTGGGTTGCTTCCATACCTTTGCTATTGTGAACAGTGCCGCAATGAACATATGGGTGCATGTATCCTTTCGGATTAGTGTTTTTGTATCCTTTGGGTAAATTCCCAAAAGTGGGATTGCTGGGTCGTATGGAAGCTCCATTTTTAGCAATCTGAGGAATCGCCATACAGCTTTCCATAGTGGTTGGACCAGTTCACATTCCCACCAGCAGTGTAGAAGAGTTCCTTTTTCTAAGATCTTTGTGCACAATACATCTGATAAAGGACTGATAACAAAAC
>PVIJ01000886.1:139611-162432 GCA_004024925.1 Scalopus aquaticus
CCCAATCAAAAAATGGGCAGAAGAGCTCAAAAGGCACTTCTCCAAAGAAGAAAAGCAAATGGCCAACAGATACATGAAAAAATGCTCAACATCACTTATAATCAAGGAAATGCAAATCAAAACCACCATGAGATACCACCTCACACCTGTGAGGATGGCACACATTAAAAATACAGGCAACAACAAATGCTGGAAAGGACGTGGAGAAAAAGGAACTCTTCTACATTATAATACATTTTTTAAAGTCTATATCACTTTATATTTTATGAATCACAATCTTATACATTATATAATTTAATCTTTAACAAAATGAGAGGGTTATTTTCCAGTTTTATAGAATCAGAGTTTACAATTATATAATTGTAAGGTGCACGAATTGTTGGTTTGATATCTTAGGTAGTGATCACCATGGAGTTAGTAAACATCGCCATTGTGTCTCATAATTTTTTTCTGGTGGTGACATTTAAAGCCTATTCTCTTAACAACTTCCATGTATATAATACAAATCTGTTAACTATAATCAACATATTATATATTAGATGTTCAGAACGTATTTCTCTTATAACTGGAAGTTTGCACTATTTTACCTTTTCTGTCATCCCTCAGCTCCTGATAACCACCATTCTAGTTTACGTTTCATTGAATTCAGTTTTTATAGATTCCACATACGTTATAATATGTAGTATTTGTCTTTGCCTGATTTATTTATCTTAGTATAATTCCCTCAAGTTCTATACATGTTGTTCCAAGGAACAAGGTGTTCTTCTGTCTCACAGCTGAATAATATCCCAACACACACACACACACACACACACACACACACACACACACACACACACACACACACAGAGGGAGAGAGAGAGAGACCAAGTGTTCCTTATGCATTTATCTGTTGATTGACATTTAGGTTGTTTTCATAATTATTATGAATACCATTTGAGTGAAATTGAAAGTGTAGATATCTCTTCCAATTTCTGCAGTATTTTTGCATTAGTACTTAATATTATTCATGTGTATTTCTCATCTCCTTCTGTGTTTCTCTCTTACAAGGATTCTCTCTCTACTGTGTGTGTGCAAGTGAAAGGAGGTAGAGTGTGCTTTTATCAGGATGAACTTCTCATTATCCTTATATTCACAAGGACATAATTTTCAAAATAAAGGCCAAGTGATCATAATATCCTAGCTCAAATTCAGAATCAAATATTCTGCTATCACTCAATCATTCTTGTGTACAATAATTGAGCCTAATTACCCAATATGAGGAATTTGATGACAGTGTAATAAGAAAAAATGTCATTGTGTGTAATAAGCACACAAAATCCCCAAACTTGCAGAATAATGGAATTAAAGAAAGAACTGTTATACTCTCCTTTTATTTTAGCAATAATAATGGGTCCCTGAAAAATTTATTTTCAAATAATTCACATTGAAATGTTTGTCTGCCCAAGTCATTAATTTTATAGAACTTTTTAGGATATACAAAATATTTTGCAATGAACGACTCTTTATAAAGGAGAAATAAAATTTCCATATAGTAGAAATGGCTTTCCTGCAGTGTGAAAACAAATATTTCTTGTTATTGACTTTAGGAGGTTATTCTTATTTAAAGACATAATATGCATCCGTAGTGAATAGCACTTAATATTTAAATGTTTGTGTGTTTATGTATGTGTAGTGGAAATTACTGTTATCTCTGAGACTTCTAACTATTCCTTATAATTAAAGAAAGCATGATGACAGAAAACACAAATAACTCATAACATGCTATGCTATGTATATACAGGACTTTGACTTGGTGTTTGTGACATATTAGAAAATTATTGAAAGAATCTCTTGAACCTTCAGAAAAAAAAATATGTATTTATGATGTTTTATTCTGTATAGGGAAACCAGAATACTGAAGTAAAAAAATCACTATGTAATCCATCCCTATTAACTCTCTTGTTACAGTGAATTCATTGGAGGTAAAAGAAAAAAATATTTACTTACTCTTTAAAAAAAAAAAAATTCAAGGCCGGGGATTCAACAAATTCAAGTAGTCCAAGATTCATATTTAACAGAAAACTTGCATCCATCAAGCTATAATCAGCAGTTACTCTTTTTTGTAGTTGGCTTTTTCTAAAGGACAGTTACCCCCCTCCATGAGAGAAACATTCTTCAGTATATTTAAAGGCTACAATTCATTTCATGTTTAGTCTTTAGTTGTTCTAGTTACTTTCTTGTAATTTTTATGGAGGTTACATTGGCTTACAACACTCTATATGACTACATCACTCTCACCACCAAGGCACCCATAGCCCTCCACTATAGTTTTTCCAGTTTCAAAACAAAAATAGAGCAAAGTATTTTCTTAAACTTTTCTTTACTGAACTTATTTCTGTAACCTTAATCCCCTTATAAACTCATTTTTACCATCAAAACCTACAAAGAAATGTTGAATAAAAACTAGTCCAAATTAATTAAAATTAAAAATGTTTCTACATAGAAATAAAACATATGGAACATGTCTAAAAAGGATGCATTTTTGTTAAAAATTATTCTTTCCTGTCATCTCAGAGATGGTATTGTGAAACGTTCTCAGACACAAATCATTTGCTTGTCATCATCATGAAAGCAATGAATGTATAATCATAATTATTGACATTTTTATTTAATTATTTGAATAACATCAACAAAGAACCAAAATGTTGCAACGAGGTTTATATATTGCAAAACTTATTTTTGTATTTTAAAGGTAACTTTATTATTATATGAAGTTATTTTAAAACGGTTTAAAAATATTTTTAATTGTTTGAATATTTGATTCAAAAGCCAAAACACATGAAACAATAAACCATGAAAATCTTCTAGCAATTCTTGTATCTCATCTACTTTATAATACAAAAATTTAATTTTTATACTTTATATAACAACAATTTAAGATTCTTTTTTTAATCTGTTTTATAATAAAAGCAGACTATTTTACACACCATTCTGTATTATACTTAAGTATCTTCTTGAAAGACTGGCAATATTTGCACAAATAATTTACTTATCATTTTAAAAATAACACATAGTCCTTTGTGTGGTTATTAAACAATTTCCTTAATATGTCTCTTGTTATAAAATGTTTAACCAGTATTCTGTTGATGAAAAATTTGGTAATTTCCAATTAAAAAATATTTAGCATTTTTTTTTCTTTTCTAATCAAGTATAACCTATGGATTGGTTTCATTTTCTTCTTCATTGCAACTGATTTTTCATTTTCCATAGGTATCTGTTTTTATGATTTTATTTCCTCTCTACAGCTCTTTAAAACAAATTGACCACAGAAACGATAGCTTGCAATTCATGATTGTTACAAAAATGTAGCAAAATATGATATTTCTAATAGAAGTCAAAGAAAAGCCTGCATTTAATTTTTGGAATGATAATCAACTGTGTTAACTAATTCAAACAGTAGATGATTTGGGAGAATGAGATTTACAGAAGAGTATATCTTTGCATGTTTTCTTTTTCTTTTTGGAAAATAGTATGTTCTTGAATTCCATTTTTTCATTCAAGCATTGTTCTCTTTATCTTTTTAAAAAGTCACGATGTTGTCAAGAGATAAAATTCTTTATTTTCATTTTCAAATAAACCACTTCTAATGTTACTAATCCTGAAAAATTAGAATTCACTGGAGTGTCTGTGCTTTAGACAAGGTATAATTTTACATTTGAATATATTTCATGCATGGTTTTCAGTAAAGCATTATTCTCATCTGAAGTTAAACTTTACCGGACACTTTTAGTTTAAGATGCAATATGAAAAAACAGAGACAATGTAAGTACTGTTCTTAATTTACATCATGACTATTTACAATTTTAAAATAATGTAGTGCCTTTTGCCAGAATTTCTTAGAATTTACATTTGCTTTTAGAAATGCTGGAAAGGAAAGCTAACTGTATAAAACAAGGTCGAAAAAACCCTTTGTAGTTGATATTTAAACATTTTATGGTTTCCGGTCTTACATTTCTACCTTTGATCCATTTTGAATTAAATATCGTGTATCATATGAAATAATGATCTAGTTTCATTTGTTTGCGCGCGCGCACACACACACACACACACACACACACACACACACACACACCCCATTTTCCCAGCACCATCCGTTGAAGAGAGTTTCCTTTCTCCATTATATACTATTGGTTTATTTGTTTTAGATTAACTACCCATATAAATAAGGACTTATTTGGGGGATTTTGTTTCTATTCCATTGATCAACATGTCTATTTTTATCCAAATGCCAGGCTGTTCTGATCTTATGATTTTGTAGTAGAGCTTGAAGTCTGTAGTGTGATATTTCCACTCTTTTTTTAGTCAGGACTGCATTGACTATTCAGGATCTCCTGTAGCTCCATATAAATTTTAGTAATGTTTTCTCTATTTCTTTGAAGAATGCCATTGCAACTTTTGTAGGAATTGCATAGCATCTATATATTGCTTTGGATAAAATGTCTATTTTAGCAATGTTAATCTTTCTAACCCATGAGCAAGGAATGCATTTCCATTTTTTTTGGTGGCTTCTTTAAAAGAAATAGTTCCTTTAACAATGTATTATAGCTTTTGTTGATTCAGTCTTTCACCTCCATTATTAGTTTTTTTTCAAGGTATTTAATTACTTTTGGTGCAACTGTGAACACAATTGTTTTCTTGATTTCTTTGTCTTCTAATTCAATACCTTCATGTAAAAGTGAAACAGGTTTTTATATATTGATCTTGTAGCCTGACAACTTGCTGTACTGATTTACTGTTATAACATCCTTTTAGTGGATTCTTTAGATTTTCTGTGTATATTATTATGACCTATACAAATAACAATAGTTTTACTTTATTCCCAATTTAGAATCTTTTTATTATTTTTTCTTTCCTAATTGCTCTGGCTAAGTTTGCAATATGATATTGAATATTAGTGATTATAATGTCTTGCACATGACCTTTGAGGAAAAGGATTTTTTTTTTTTAATTAGGTGATTTTTGTCCAGGTTTGCTACAGATTTTTAAATTTGCTTTATATTTGATTTGCTAATTTGCTGACGTTTTCCTGGATGTTATGATGTAAAAGTAGAATGAGGTGAATATGAGAACACATAAATGTTTCTATATCTGAATTGAAATATGAGCATGTTGTTATATTAAGCTATAGACTAAAGTTATATTGATATTAAGGAGTGTCAAATATTATTTCATTGTAATCATTATTATCCTACTCTCCTTACTGTCTCTCAATGAGGTAATCATTTTTTTAAATGTTTTGTAATTTATGAGTGCATGTAAACATGAACAACATATTTTTGTATACTTACTTACAGAATAGATATTATTTTCAAATGTATGGAATATTTATCAAAATGACCTTATTTTTTCACCTTCTTTCCTTTCACCTGGAACAATAATAGGCATGGAGTAGTACTTAACAACTACTTATTGAGTCAAGGAATCAGTGAGTTTCCATTATTAAATTTCAATTTCAAGAATCATCTTTAAAAAATTAAGTTTCATAACAATGGAACTGGATTTTAATGGATATCAATTTGTTCTTGATGCCTGGAAATTCCACACATGTTCTATTAAACTAGCAAACACACTCAAAATTGTTTGCAGAAGATAGTTTTTGGAGCGTTATAGAATTCTTTTTTATTTTAAAGATTTATTTATTTATGTGTTATAGAATTCTGATTGCTTTTAAAGTAGCCATATTCAACTCAATCCTGACTCACAATTTAAACTTCATTTCCCAAATAAAGCCTTTTCCAAATACTTTAGGACTTGCTGCTAATGCTTTTATAGCTCCCTACATCTATCTGAAAAAATATTTGTCCGATGTCTATCTTTTCTCAAAGATATCACATTGCATGAATTCAAGGACCATGTCTACCTGGCTCACTTATGATTCTCTGATATCTGACACAACACAGTAAACCTTTTTTGAATTCCCTGTAGCATAACATTTGACTGATACAGAAATATTTTTTCTGGTTAAAAAGTTACTGATGAAATATTACCAATGTATATATACAACAAGCGCATACATGCATGTGTCATCTGTCCTAAAGGCTTAAGACATGACTTTCATACTCTTATACATTTACAATAACTATCTCTCTTTCTGGAAAGCTTGAGTAGCTCTGGAGTCCTGTATCCAAAACAATATAGCTGAAAGATAGGGCAAGTAGAAAGGCAAGACTGGGAGGATAGCTGCTGTGGGTACTGAGAACCTACTTGGAGATTATTAACATTGGGGAAACTAGCCTAAATGTTTAGAAAGATTAGTAATTCTTAGTAAATTGATGGCAAATCTCAAATTAATTCAGGTTAGGGATTTTCCTGACTGGATGAGGAAAGAAATAAGACATGGTATATCATTCAAAATATTTATCAGTAAGGTGTTTAATAATTAGGTTGAGGGCTTCCCTGGTGGTGCAGTGGTTAGGCACTGCGCAGTGGAGCTGTCCGCAACAGTGACACGAGTTTGACGCCCAGCCAGGGAGATTCCCACATGGCATGGCGGACCTCTGCTGCCTCACCCGCTGCTCCCCCTCAGCAGTGAATTTCGGTCCATCTGCCTGTGCTGCTCCCCACTCTGTCTCTGTGAACCCTCTCACTGCCCCACACCTCTGGTCTGTACCCCAGCCTGTACGCATAAATAAATAAATCTTTTAAAGAATAAATAATTAGGTTGAAGTCATCTTATATTCAGAAAGATATTTAAGTATATTTTGAAATTTATTTTTGTTTTATTTGGCATAGATTTAAAAAATAATAATCTTTGTGAATATCATTTTACTCAATTTAACAAGAGGAAAAAAAAATGGAAATGCTGCACGTCACAGGAATAAGAGGACACACCTTGCTATCATCCTGAAGCTTGGGTGGAGGGAACAGAAGGGCCTGGAGATGATACTAAGGTAAGGGCCTCAGTGGTGCCAACTGGGTACTTCAAAGGCAACTCTTTTTTAGTAAATCAGAAACTGCTTTTCAATTCACTCATCTGTCCAAAGACAACATACTTCTGTTTCTCCCCAAACCTGTCTCTCCTCCCTTTTACTACCAGGCTGAAAACACAAATCATTGAGGCACCTCTCCTGATTAACCCTGACTCACTGATTGCTTTTTTTGTTTACTTCTCATCAAAACTTGCATGGTGGTTGTGCTATGTTAATTGGCTCTCATTTATTTGCTGCTTTTTAAAGGTTGTTAAATCTTTTTAATCTCCTACTAAACTGTCAACTCTTTGAAGGCAGATTCTGTGGATTTTATTTTTTTATGCCCTACCCTAATATAAGCACTGAAGAACTAAATTAAGGCAGCCTCTGAGACAGATTCAGCATTTCACTAATGTAATGCTATTGTGAAATAGAGATGCGTGTGTTTTGAAATTCTCCAAACTACAGAAAGGCAATTTCTTCCTTAAACTATTTTCCAAACTATATCTAGCTTTACAATTGAGAAACTATTTGTCAGTTTAGCATGCAATATGCCAGTATATGTAGAGGATTTTAATTACTACTTTTTCATGTGAAATTTGCATACAATTTTATATATGCAACCATTTTATATATACAAATTGATAAGTGTTGACATATGTATACACTTATATACTTCATGCTCCAGTCAAGATATAGAATAATCCCATGATCCAATGCATTCCCTCTAGTCTCTTCTCATTCAGTACTCCTAAATGTCTGAGGCAACAAATGTATATGATTTCTGTTAAATAAAAATTAACTTTACTCAAACATAATTTACTATATGAGCTTTATGTCAATGACACATTTCTATTTGCTATTTGGGCCATAGTCTTAATTTGTATTCTTAGAAGCAAAAAGGGAAATGGATTATGACATATTTTCAGATAAACCTAGCAAAGTGGTAGCATCCCTAAATCTGAATATCTAATTTTACTACAAATATGCAATTAATTTTTAGTTTTTACCCCAAACATGGCTAAGATAAATTAGTCTTTGTGTATACTATAGCAAAATAATGGTACTGGATAGCAATCATATTGAGAGAATGTTTTGCCTTTAGTATAATTTATACATTAATATATTATTCATTTGTATCATAATAACTATTTATAAAAAATATTTTAATTACTCATTTTCATTTTAGTTCCATGAAGGAAATCAGAAGCACATAACGATGAATTGAAACTTATCCTCAATGCAGTGCAGTGGTCATTAAGTTTATCTTTATTTCTCCCTTTTGCAGATTTATAGGTTTTAAAATATTTTATTGCAATTGTACAAAATGTAAGAAATGTAAATTCTCTGAAGAAAATTATACTTCAGTTCTGGAAAATTATACTTAATAAAAAGAAATCACACAGTTCCTCAAGTTTCTGTAACATATGTTTGAATATTAAAGATAAAACAATATTTCATAGTTAAAGTTCATGTTCCTTGAAGGTCCTTGTTATGAAAAGCTATGCTTCTTTATATTACTCTGATAAATTCTGTACTTTATTAGGATTCAATCTTTGTGCTTGGCAAGGTGTTGTGGCATATATTATATAAAGAATTGAGTAAGAATATTTTGCATGTAGACACAGCACTTTGAATACATTAAGAGATACACATTAATCATCTTGGTTTACTGACTGTTACAATGAATTGACTTATAAATTGCTATGAATCTGGTTATTTTATATAAGGCACTTCAGGTAAAAATATTTAATAAACAAAGAAGGGTAAGAAGTAGCAGTTGGTTGAGTTTTTTTTTTTTTATAACTTTCTTGAAATGACATGAAGTTTTTGGAAGTGTATCTAAAAGGATTTAAAATGTTCTCATGAATAATTTTACAGTTCCAAAGAGGCTGGTTTCATGATAGGAAAACTATTCATTTATGTTTGTAATCTGGTCTTTGAACTGTACTCTGAACTTACATAGCTCATTTTAGAGGCCACATTTTGGGTGGCATGCCCTGTGTTCTTAGCATAAATATTTTCCTGACTTTTTTTTTATATATATATTTTATTATTTTTTTTTTTTAAGATTTATTTATTTACACATACAAGCTGGGGTACAGGTCAGAGGTGTGGGGCAGTGAGAGGGTTCACCAGAGACAGAGCAGGGAGCAGAACAGGCAGATCAGAAATACATTGCTGAGAGGAGCAGCGGGCGAGGCAGGAGAGGTCTGCTGCACCATGTGGGATTCTCCCCGGCCGGCGTCGAACTCGCATTGCTGCTGCTGCCGACAGCTCCACAGCGCAGCGCTTAACCGCTGCGCCACCAGGGAGGCCCTTTTCCTGACTTTTTTATGGTAATGATAATTCACTACTTTTACTTTAGCTATTCATTTTTAATTTCTTTACTCAGATCCTAGTATACTTGCTAAAATGTGAGAAGAGAAATAGAAAAAGAAAATACCACTCCAAAATTTTTCTAGAAGTATAATTTTAAATATATTGATGCTAAGGTTTTCCTATGTTTACACATATACTCACATCATACCCTATATAATTTTGTTAATAATCTCCATATTCTCATAAATTTAAGCAATATTTCATATGGACTAAAGAATTTTCTAAATATATGTGCCATGGTCAGTGTATGATTTACATGCTTAATATTTAATTTAATTTAACCCTCAACATAATCTTATGAAATCATTAGTAGCTTACAAAGAATCCTGATAAAGATCAATATAATATGATCAAATCTAGAGAATAATGAACACCAAAAGTGTAACTTAAATAAAAAAATAAAGCTCTCTCTCTCTCTCTCTAGGTACATGTTTGAGGATGTTTTGGTATTAGACTGTAATCATTTTTATATTCAACTCTAAAGCCATTCTACCTATTTTTTGACACATGTCTATCCACTATGTCTGTAAACGATTTATTTAACCTCTAGGTGCTTTTTATCTAAAAAGGGGGAAAACAACCTTATCTGCCTCATAAGATGCTTGCAAGTTTTAAGTGAAAACTAATTAAAACTTACTTGATGAATATAGTATTTAAAATGCTTAAATTATTACTGCATTGTTTCAACAGTAGTAGTGATAGTGGAAGTAGTAGTAGTAGTAGTAGTAGTAGTAGTAGTAGTAGTAGTAGCAGTGGCTGCAGTAATAATAGAAGGAAGAAGAGGAGGAGGTTAGTTCCTATCCTAGGAAGAGTACGATATAATGTTCATTGGCTTTTCTGTAATGGGAAATCCCTTAAGTAATAAATATGGATAGGTGTTAAAATTAAGCCAATGGCATATCAGAAAAAAAAAAGTAAAGCACAGAAAAGAGTAGGAAACAAAATAAAAGAAAAATCACATAGATGTGTTTTACTCATAAGCATATCACTTAATAATAGTATCACAGTATAATTACCATAGAATTTACTTTCAGACAGAGCTGAATACTTTGCATGCCATATTAAGGAGCTTGATTCAAGTTTCTCATGACCTTGGGTGGATCTCTGTATTTTGTAAAATATGTATAATCTTAAATATTTCATTGGTTTGTTGTGAAGATTAAAGATTAGGTTGGATATCAACCATTTTTCATAGGCTTTTGTATATAGCAGTTATCCAGTATGTATTAATAGGTTCTGCTGACTCTGCACCTGACTTATTCATTGACCTTGCACAACAAATCACAATTACTCTCCAGAGTTCAGCTCTCATTTACTAAAAAAAAAAAAAAAGTTCTGAAATAATTATTTGGTCAAATAATTTACAAGGTTATTGAAACAGATGGTCTATAAATCCTTTTGAAACATATAATTTATAAGTTATTTGAATAACAAAATATAATACGCAGAACAATCTTATCAGTTCAATTTGTACTTATTGATTTCCTATAATGCACACAATAAATAACTTACATTCGGGGTTGTTTCTAAGGAATATCCACATAAATAGTCATACTATTCTTAAAATACAGTATTAGTTGCTATTCTAATTAAGTACTTAAGAGAATTGCAGATAATTGGTGCAACTGATTAAGAAAAAAAATGCCAGTTTTTTCAATACCAATATAATATTAATTGAAGAAAAACCTTTCCTCAATATTCTTGTCACAACTGGATAACAAGCAAATATTCATTATTGATCGCATGAGAATTAATGCATTGCCAAATTGAAGGGATTTTGTTAACATAAATAATATGTACTAACTTTTTCATGTAATTATATAATACTTTTATAATGAAGACAAATTTTGGAGATGAAGAGAAAAATAAAAGCAATCTTTAGGGAAATACATTATTCTAGGAATATGGAGAATTTCACTCAATTAGAACTTAAAGTTTTCAAATTTTAAGTGTTTTTAATGTATCTTAAATTCTATAAATCTATTGTAGTATGGAATTATGTTTCTCACCAAAATAACACCATTCCCATGAGCGGTTATAAAATTATTGCATATAAATACAAAATTTTCAATAAAAGAGGACTAAATCATTGTCAATGGTATTTGGGGAATAAGCTTCCATGATCAGCTTATCAAATGCTGTCCTCAACCTCATAACTGTAATCTCCTGACACTGGCTAAAGGCGAGGAATGTTCTTCCAGTCCAGCCCACAATAGAACACTCAGGCAAACAAACGGTCTTCCATGGCAAATGCCAGAGTGCAGACCTATTCGATCTCAGTTACTTTTTGGTATCTCAGGTGGAAAAGAAGCACAGTGTTGTCTTTGTATGTATGGTTAGTCTTTATTTTTAGATACAAAACTGGGGATACAGAATGAGTATTTTCTGTGGTGAAGATAGCAATAAAACACTTCAGAAAAAAATTCAAAAGGAGATAATAAAAATTTGTGGAACAGTGATTAGGACACCATGCCTTATTGAAAACATAAGAATTATCTTGACCAAATTAATTTGAAAACACTAATATTATACTGAACAAAATCATGTCTGAAGAAAATAGCACAAGTGATTTAGGACTCTCTTCTTTTTTTCGGGGGCTGGGGAAGATAAATAGGACAATTAAACAAAAGTCTAAAAAGACATAAGAAATACAGAATGATATAAATACTGTAGTTGCAAAGTATTCTAATCATTGGTATATCATTTCTGAAAATGATTCTATAATAGGGCAAAATAATATAATTTAATCAGTGCTTGCTATATTCTCGCAGGGTTATCATATATTGTTGCTCCCTCTGTGGCCCTCTTTTTGGGTTAAAAGAGTCTGTTACACATCTTAAAGGATGAAAAACATTATACTTTGGACGCATGACCTATTATTCAATCCATCTCCAATGAATTTTTTTCTTTTGCTTAAAGTAAATTTTACTGATATCTTTCAAGTGATGAAGCACTACCTCAGGAATCTGTTTATAATTACTACTGACAAAGCTGAATTAAAGATATCAATGCATTTAGTTGTAGTAATAAAGGTTCTGGTAAATGAAAAGTGGAGTGACCTTGACATTGCACATTAAATCTTCATTAAAGAGTCTGGGTTATTTAATGATTAATGTTTTAGAATTAAGGGCTTTGCAAATAGAAAAAAAAACAATTAAAATGATATTACCAAAAATTTTAATTAACATTTTAAATTTATTTTAAAAGGGAGAAATGTATCTATTTATTTAAAGAATGACATATTGAAGAAATAATTTGAAGACTTAATTAAATCAAACAATTAGTAGTCTCCACTAGTTAGTGTATGAAGGAAGCATCAAAAGAGAGAGTCTATTTTTTTATCAAAATTTCTATTTGAGCTAGAGGTTATCTCCCATATAAAAATAAAAACTCTTATAGCAATGAATTACTGTGATCATAAGGTGATTATTATTTCAATAACATTTTTAGTGCTCAATTATATAGACATTTATGTGATCAGCATATGAAATACTAAGTTCTATTCTGACTGCAGTGTTTGGTGTCCACTAAATGTTCAAATATGCTATTCTCTATTTTCTCTCCCTAACTAATACACACACACACACACACACACACACACACACGCACACACACACACACACACACACACACACACACCACAAAACAACAAGACAGTCCAGGACTGACTTAAACCTATAGCAAACAAATGCAAACTTCATAGGAAATGACAGTTTCCTGCAGTAATTTAAAAACAGGAATTTGTGCTTTTAGTATCTAACAAGAACTTACAATAAGGTGTCTTTAAAAGTGACACTATTCTTTTCTATGAATTTTGAGAGCTTTGAAGTTAGAGTATAATAGTTGAATTCAGAAAAGGTCAAAAGTGCAATAGAATAAGGCTTCATGGAACAGATATGTCTCACATATGGCTTCAGCAGTTTACGTTTTAAATCTAAGCCACGAAGAATCACATGCAGCAGCAGTGGGAGTAAAATTCATCATTTTAAATGAACACATCTGAACAAAAATTTGTCATGTTAGTAGCAAAATTGTATTGTTAAGGGGCAGATTTATATAGGCAAATTAGCACTAACTCTCAGAACTTTAACATCACACATATCAGGAATTCAGCCAAAACATATTAAATGCGTACTGTTTATGCACACATTTTATTGGCACTGGAATAGCCACATGAACTCAGTCACATGGTAAATGTTTTCGTGAAGTGTACTGTATAGTAGAAAAGAAATGTGATGCATTGTGATGTGTAGGTACCATATTTCAGGGGAAATTGTGAAACTCAAAGTTGAACTTCAGATAAACAGTGAAAACTTTCCTTAGTATAAATATCTCATGCCATATTGGGAATATATATATATATATATATATATATATATATATATATATATATATTTACTTTTGCATACAAGCTGGGGTACAGGCCAGAGGTATGAGGCGGTGAGAGGGTTCACTAGAGACAGAGTGGGGAGAACAGGCAGATGGACCAAAATACATTGCTGAGGGGAGCAGCGGGTGAGGCAGGAGAGGTCTGCCGTGCCATGAAGGATTCTCCCAAGCCAGGCATCGAACTAGTGTCGCTGCTGACAGTCCACAGCACTGCGCTAATCTGTTGCGCCACCAGGGAGGCCCGGGAATATATTTATTAAAAAAAAAAAATTCTGCTGTATCTGAAATTTATATGTAATAGGACATCTTATATGAGGGGTATTTAGGATGAGGGTATAAACCATAGAAAAAGGCACAAAAAAAAAAAAAAAAAGATCTCATGAGTAATAAAAAAGCAGTCCAGAAGAGTGAGGGGATAAGGTCTCCAAAATGAGGAGAGAGTGTAGATAACAACCGGATAGGAATTTGGCAAATAAGGTGACTTTTATTCAAATGTCTCATGACTTTAATTATTTATTTCTTCTGGTGTAGGAGTTTGGGATTGAGGGGCGATGGTAAGTCTGAAACATTTAGAATAGACAGGACATGGTGACTGAGTGATAGTGAGGACAGACGAGTACTTATGAAGAATGATGTCTCAGGTTCAAGTAGAGAATCCAGGTGAAAGATCATCATCTTAAGAAAGGGACAAAAAGAGTTGAAGTATTTGGAAAATAATTATAAATTAAAATTTAAAATCATTTAATTATGTTATATAACATCTAAGTAGACCAAGAAATTAGGTGTAGGGTCTCCCTGGGGGCACAGCGGGTTAAGCACAGCTCTGTGTAGCTGTCACTGGCTGCGGCGCAAGTTTCATGCCCAGTCGGGGAGATTCCCACATGGCGCAGCAGACCTCTCCTGCCTCGTCCGCTGCTCCCCTCAGCAGTGTATTTCCATTGATCTGCCTGTTCTGCTCCCCACTCTGTCTCTGGTGAACCCTCTCACCATCCCACTCCTCTGGCTTGTATCCCAGCTTGTAAGCATGAATAAAAAAAAAAAAATTTAAAAAGAAAGAAATTAAGTATAAAGTTCAGGATAACTTAAAATATTGAATGCATTGACATATAAATGACATCGACTAAAGCCACAGGAATGGCTGAAAGAACCTGGTTAAAGGAATTGTACAGAGTACGCTTGGCAGAGTATTGGCATGGGAATACCAGTGGAGAGAGAAAGTCTTCCATCATTCTAAGTTAAAAAGATAAAAAGAAGAGAGGCTGGAGACAGATGCATGGGAATTCGAATATGGAGGCAGGACTCTGGGATCCTTTTTCATCTTATGAATTCAATTGTTATTTTCATGAAAAGTAAGTGGTTGAAATGGTAGTTTTTGGAATATACTGCACAGAACAGCATGTGAGGAAAGATTAAGCTGACAGTTTGAATTTAAAAGTTTGTTCCTCTATGACAAGAAAATAGATTTCAGATAGTGATTTAGTTATAGAGTAACATGATAAGGGAGTTTTTTGAATATTAATGACTACAATATCTGACAGAGATAAAGAAAACATGAGAGTGAAATGGAAACAATACTGAAGAGATAAAAGCTGAAGATAAAAGTGTCCACTTTGGGTTATGATTCTTGACAATATCTAATACATAATTTTGTTCAGTCATGTCATTTCTGAACTTTACATATCTGTAAAATGGGTTAGTCCAATATTTTCCAATTCTAAAATTCTATTAGTGAAAAGTGGAAAATTGAGGAAAACATGATAAAGATGTGAGAACACAGATTCAATGGTTGGCAGTAAAGGAAGTAGGAGATATTTAAGCAAATATATGTGTTTTTATTATTTATTTACATGGTTATATATATTTATGGTTATGAAAATCATGCAGCTAACATGATTTTTGGAAATTTGAGATTACAATTTGTAAAAGGTGAAAGATTTATAGGATCTGAAGCGAAACTAGAGTATTGAGATCACAATTTGAATCCTTATTACTTAATCACTCTGAGCTTTATTATCTCACCTATGAAATGGGGACAACATAGATATCTTACAAGATTTGGGAGATAATTCAGTAAGAATATATAAGTAAAAGATACACAAGGTGGAAATTGATCAGTATCCTTTTCATGGGGGATTGAATATTAGTGAAGCAAGGGAACTACAAATGGTTCTAGTTATGGAAATCACCGTGAACCATCCTCTTGAAACTTCTATTGACATTATGGCTTTGTGATACTCTTGTAAACTTGAGAGTTACAAAACTCGTGAACTATCTTTTCATTCTTTTCAGAATTTTTCCAAGTTTCTCTCACTGGGTGTAATCTTTATCTTCATAGCTTTAACCCTGTACTCACTGCACTTTTCTTGTACATTTTAATGTCAGAGTGGTTTGCATATATTGCTAACTTTCCTTCCCCCTAATCAAGGTAATATATTTGTTTCATCCTTATTAAACAAAGAGAACATAAAATAGTGTAAAATGTTGTCCTGGATGCTTGATCAAAAATCAGTAAATAAATTTAGAATTCCGCATTAGAAGAAATAAAAATTTATATTTGCAATAAACTCTCCAGAAAGGGTACATGTAAATTAATATTTAGAACCACTCCTATAGGTGTTAGTAATGTGTGTTTAGTCAATCAATGTATCTCTATTAAGATTTGTGTGGAAGATTTTGAATGAAAATATTAAAAGGTAAATTAATTTAGTTGATATTTATGATTATGTTTAGAATAAAATAAAACTAGTGTTTTATTGCTGACTGTAGGGAGTAATTACTGATGAATCTAATTAAAAAGAGAAACCTGAAACTGGAAGAAAAGTCAGGAGAGAGGATTTTAGTTATACATTATATTAGACTTGAATGACAATTTTGAATTGAAATTGAAAGCAATCTTGTTTTTTGTAATTATCTACTTCTACCAAAAAAGTTATAATGCTGGAATCATTCACTTCTCAGATACATAAATGTAAATGACAGAAATAAAATAATTCAAGTTTTACATAAGTGCTTAGTCAGTTTACATAAGTACTAGTCGATGACTTCTCTAGAGATTGTAAACTAATAGACAGAGATGAAGAAAAGGAAAATAGAGTCAAGGAAATCAAGGCAGAAGGTTTTTTTTTTTTGGGAAAGAGACACTAATTAAGAGTAAACTCAATTGCAAGCTCAGGAAGACAGGAATTAGAACAGATGGGATGAGACTATATGCAGGTCACTGGTGACCTTTGATAAAGACATTATTATAGAGCACAGAACAGTGAGGCACATTTAAAACTGATGGTGAATAAAATGTAGGCAGTATCTCTGGACATTTGTTTATAAAGTCCAAAAAAATGAAAGAAAAGTAAGAGACAGGAAGAAAACTAAAGTGTGGTAAGCTCCTTCTCCCTGTCAGTGGCAAGACTAAGTGCTTTGTATTTTCATTAATCTACTTAATATATGAACAACTTACACATAGAT
This sequence comes from Scalopus aquaticus, assembly GCA_004024925.1. Classification (NCBI taxonomy): domain Eukaryota; kingdom Metazoa; phylum Chordata; class Mammalia; order Eulipotyphla; family Talpidae; genus Scalopus; species Scalopus aquaticus. Next base: position 156,795 of record PVIJ01000886.1, read on the forward strand.
ATTATATCCAGAAAAGAAGTTACAGTTCAGAGAAGTTGTTCAGAGTCATATAAAATATACATATTAAGACACAGATTATAAATCTGGGTATATTCTGAGTGCTGAAATCAAGACATGGGAGATACATATATGTTTGTAGACAGCACTAGAAAGTGGTTTTTAGAGAATAAGTGTATGAAACTGTTAAAACTTTCTAAAGGCCAGAGGGGATAAGAATCATAATGTAATAGAATGAACATATTTTACAGAAAAGGTCGTACATTAAATTGCTAAATTTTAAGTCAATGATAATTAAGCTATATGCAAATTACTTTTATCTGTATTTTTTTAAAGCACCAAACTTTCTGAATTTCTTCTTCAGAGTAATATCGAGTTGGATCCCCAGAATTAAAATATTATTGACCACAGACACGTACATATCTTCATTTGCTCTTGCCATATATTCTGTGTCATAATCTTATAGTTTATGAACTATGAAAGTGATTTGCTTCTCTGACATTTCTCTTCAAATGAAAAGACATTTAATATCCCAAGTTTTGTTTTGTTGGATATTATTTGACTTATGTATATGTAAATGAGCTGTATATGTTGTTTAGTAAGAGGACACTTAATACTACATATTTATGACTAATTGTTTGTATGTGAGCACCCTACCTTTCTAGTTGTTTTTAAAGGAAACCTAAAAGTTTCATTAATATAATTTGAAAACATTTTAAACTAAAATTGCAGGTATGAGACTGAAAAGAAAATTGATGTGCTTCAGTATCTCACAAAGGAATATTTTATAGAGAATACATAATAATATAAGAAGGAACTTTAACAGTCTAGGAAGCATTTGTATTCGTTAAAGAGAGCTTTCATAATCAGACCCAATCAGACCCTGATTACACAGCAATTTAGCAGTATCTGCAGAAGCAGTTTTAGCAGTCACACCCACATTCTCTGTGCTCAGGGATTGTTTGGAATACTGGTTAAAATATACTTATAAAATTGAAAAAAAATATTCAGTTAAGATCTGATAAAATATTTTTCAGATTAAAAACATGCTGATTTATAGCTGGTGAGCGTCAATCTCATTGAACAGAAGGAATAAAATAAGTGTGCTTGCCATCTCACCGAGTTTGATATGCTGGGCTTGGATCTGGGATTTCATATGAGCATCTCACACTTGTTTTCAAAGTTTATTATAACACAGACCCAGACTTTATCAGACAGATTTATCTCCACATACTCCTAATATATAACTTCAGTCAACCTAAGTCTGCACAACTCAGCTTTTTTCTCACTCATACCTTGAGTTCATTATCTTTAGCTTGCCTTTTACTTTTTTGTTCAGCAATTTACCACTACCACAGTATATTTAATTCCCCATCTCTTTTGTGGACTATCATTTGGCTTCACTGCTCTCAGCTGTCTCTAGTTTCTTTGTCTACTTACTGTCTAGATCTTTCATTCTGCCTTATGTGCATGGCTTTCTGTTTTTCCTTTTACATTGTAGGCACTTTGAGAATATTATTGGGCTTGACATACCTGCATCACTTATAATTGATTTATGTAAGAGCAACTTGCTAAGATTCTATAATAATTTACCAATTAATTGAATAACTTCATTGTTATAAACTAACAGACAAGTATATGACATTCTGAAGCTATTAGTTTAGAACATTTTTATGATATTGATGCTTTTAAAAAAATGTTCATGATCTGTTTTCTCATACAATAATGTAGTTTACTATGCAATTGCTAACAACTTCTTCTTAGGCAAATTTAAGCCAGTGGATCATTTTATTTTCAGTCTTGTCCCATTTACTTATCTGTACATGTTGAGCATTCCTCATGCCAGCCATAAAGTTGTCAGCACAAATCATTGAGAATTACTTTTAAAATAAGCATCAAATTATGAAGATGACTTTTTTTTTTCTGTACTGATAAACAAGATTGCTGAAGTAAACAGAAGGAAGAGTGGTATGGAAAGAGGCATACCAGTGACCACTGGAGTTAAAAAACTTTCCATTTATCTAATCTGCACATATGACAAAATTGTATATAACTAAGTATACATTTACACACATGCATACACACATATGAGTCCTTGTAGTGCTGGGTAAATCTGAATTTATGGTTTCATCAGCGTCAACATATTGGTTTCAATATTATATTATGTATTTGTAAGATATTGCCGATATGCAGAGTGGGTAAATGTATGTGGGATCTCTATTACTTATAATTGCATGCAAATCTACAATGATTTAAAAATAAGGAAGTTTAATTTACCAAGTTGTATTTATTTATTTCACCTTAAATGTTCTCAACAGCTTTCACAATGACTATTTCATCATAAGATCTCTGCAGGTATGCTTTGGAGGTATAAAAACTGAACCAGGTGGGTAGGATGAATTGCAACATGCATTATGTCTAAGATTGTTTTTTGTCAAGAAGCACTTGAAAAAAAGGACACGCCCCCAAAACATGGTGGCGAACAGATGCTAGGATCAGGCTCTCCCACAAAATATCAATTTATAGAGAGAAAAATCCCTAATTTTGAGAGCCGATATGAGAACTTGATGCCCTACACAATGCAATCATTCCCGTGGGTGCTTTAGACTTAAAGATAAACTGTAAAGTCAGAGTAAAGAGAAGAGAAAAGACATCGGACCCCACACGGAGGAACAACAGCAAGGAGAGGTGGGCAAACCAGCTTTACGGAGCACAGCTGAATACAAGGTTAGAAACTGTGGTGGGGTCGGAGGGCTCTGGCCAACCAACGGGGAACGCAACCCCCACTGCCCCACCCCACGAGCCCCCTCTCTTTCCTGCATGGCAGCTCTGAAGTGCAGGAACGCTCTAGGGTCACTGCATTCCATCCCCCACCTGGGGCTGGGTAACATCTTAGCGGGGAGGACAAACTTCCAGCACACTGTGGGGTCCTAATCCCCCACTGGTTGCTAAGTGATATATTGGCTTGAGGAACCGGCTAGGCAAAAACTGCTGTGGCCACCTCAAACAATCTCTTCCCTAGTCTGTAATCTGATACCAGTAGCTGCTGCTAGGGAAATCTACTCTTCTCTAACCTGACTGGAGGTAACTTGACCTGTGATACAGGCTCCTGCTGGAACTATCTCCAACCACACCCTCCTCCACAAAGTGTCTACATCTTGCACCCAGAGGGCGGCAGAAAGGAAACTCCAGCTGGTAGAGACCATGGCCCAGCACTCCCGCGTGGTCCTGCACCCAACTTCTATGAGGTTGCACAGTGGCCCCCCAGAATCTAGGGGAGGTGAAACCCTGACAAACAGCTGCCCACAACCTCCAACCCTGCACCCCTCATGGAGTAGTGGGGCCCAAGCAGCAGAAAAGAAACTTAAGATCAGGAACTCTCAACCCCTCTCCACCAGATATAACCCCAGGGGCAGGGATACTCCCCAGGCAAACACTGAGGGAAAGGAGAAAAATAAAAAGCCAGGGGGGGGGAGAGAAAGAACAGAAAGACTCCTAGCAACTATAAAACTACAGCAGCGACAGTAGGACAACATTTGACACTGGAAAGGGGGAGTTGAACCCTAGCAGGAGGCCTACCTGGAAAGTCCAAAACCTAAAAGCAGAAGGACTACAAAATTCTCCCCAAGTTTACATCTACCCAATACCTTTTTTATTTTTTTCTTCTTTAATTTTTTTTTAATTTTTAATTTTTAAATTTTTATTTATTTATTTATCTTTTACTACAAACCACCACCCCTTCTTCTACCCTAATTCCACTTGGAACCAGAAACACACTGCAGACACGTCACAAGAGACACAGAAATTCAACAGAGAAAAAAGAAAATCAGGAAGCTACCCAGCCACAGTCAAGGCAACTCAGACATTAGGAAACAACAAACACTCCTCAGCAAGTAAACATCAGAATCACAGGAATCCCAGAAGGAGAGGAGAGAGACAAAGGAACAGAGAAACTTCTCAAGAAGATAATTGAAGAGAACTTTCCAAATATGAAAAAGGAAACAAAAATCAATATACAGGAAGCCAGAAGATCTCCAAATTATTACAACGAAAGAAAAAACACCGCAAGACATATGATAGTAAAACTATCGAGAATTAAAGACTAGGAAAATATATTGAAAATGACGAGGACAAAGAAACAAATAACCTACAAAGGAAAGCCAATCAGGCTGACATCAGATTTCTCCAAAGAAACATTACAGGCAAGAAGAGAATGGAGAGACATATATAATATACTACATGCCAACAAATGTCAACTAAGAATACTATACCCTGCAAAGCTCTCCTTCCCCTATGAAGAAAAAATACAGACCTGCTCTGGCAAACAGAAACTACAGAAAATCATCACTACGAACCCCCCACTCTAAAACAAACTACAAGAAACCATGAAGACAAAACCAACAGAGGAAAGACCAGAAAATATGGAATAAGGTAAGGATTAGAATCACAGAAAGGTAAACAAAAAGACAAATATGGATGACAGTATATCAATATTAACTCTAAATATAAATGGACTAAACACACCAATTAAAAGACACACCATAGCAGGATGGATCAAAAAACAGAACCCAACCTTCTGCTGTCCATAAGAAACATATTTAATTGTGAAAGATAAACAGAGATTAATAGTTAAAGGATGGAAAACAATCCTACAAGCAAATGGACCAAGAAAGAAGGCAGGAACAGTTATACTTACATCAGATAAAATAGACTTCAAACTTAAGAAGGTAAAAAAAGACAAAGCTGGGGGCCTCCCCGGTGGCGCAGCGGTTAAGCGCTGCGCTGTGGAGCTGTCGGCAGCGGCGACGCGAGTTCGACGCCCGGCCAGGGAGAATCCCACATGGCGCGGCAGACCTCTCCTGCCTCGCCCGCTGCTCTCCTCAGCAGTGTATTTCTGATATGCCTGTTCTGCTCCCCACTCTGTCTCTGGTGAACCTTCTCGCCGCCCCACGCCTCTGGCCTGTACCCCAGCTTGTATGTATAAATAAAAATAAATCTTTAAAAAAAATAAATAAATAAAAATAAAAAAAGACAAAGCTGGTCACTACATCATGATAAAGGGCACAATAAAACTGGAGGATATAACACTCATCAACATATACTCCCCAATGAAGGAGCACCAAAATATATTAGACAATTATTATCATCCTTGAAAACAGACATTAAAGAAAATATATACATAGTAGGAGACTTCAACACCCCACTTTCTCTATTGGACAGATCAAGAAAACAAACAAAAAAAAAAAACAAGGACATTAAAGCTTTAAATAAGGACCTAGATGACATGGGATTAACATATCTATTGACCACTTCACCCCCCAAAAATTGAATACACATTTTTCTCAAGTGCACACGGAACATACTCCAGGATCAATCACATATTAGGCCACAAAACAAACCTCAACAGATACACTAAGATCAAAATTGTACCAGCCTTCTTCTCCGATCATAAAGGAGTCAAACTGGAAATAAACCATAAAAAGAAAAAAAGAAACCTTCTTACCTCATGGAGATTGAAGCCCACATTACTGGAAAACCAATGGATCAACGAAGAGATCAAAGAAGAAATTAAAAAATTTAAAAAATGTCTAGAACTGAATGACGAGGACACAACTTTCCAGAACATCTGGGACACAGCAAA
>PVIJ01000886.1:162532-194607 GCA_004024925.1 Scalopus aquaticus
GGAAATTAAAAAAAAAAAAAAACAATCCAGAAGATCAACAAAACTAAAACCTGGTTCTTCGAAAAAATAAACAAAATAGACAAACCACTATCCAGGCTACAAAGAAAAAATGAGAGAAAACACAAATAAATGGGATCATAAATGAAAAAGGAGAAATCACAATGGACACACCAAAAATTAAAAAAATAATAATCAGAGATTACTATAAACAGCTATAAGAAAATAAGTACAACAACCTAGAGCATATGGACAAATTCCTAGAACTACACAATCACCCAAAACTAGACAAAGAAGATATAGAACACCTAAACAGACCAATCACAAACAGTGAAATTGAAACAGTAATTAAAAACCTCCCCCAAAACAAAAGCCCAGGACCAGATGGTTTCACAAACACATTCTACCAAACATTCAAAAACGAAATAGTCCCTATATTACACAAACTCTTTCAAAAAATCGAGAAGGAAGGCATACTACCAAGCACATTATATGAAGCAAATATTACTCTAATACCAAAACCAAAGACAATCCAAAAAAAGAAAACTACAGCCCGATCTCCCTAATGAATACTGATGCAAAATTATTTAACAAATTTTGGCCAATAGGATACAACAATGAATCCAAAAGATAATACACCACGACCAAGTGGGATTTATTCCAGGGGCACAAGGATGGTTCAACATCTGAAAATCAAGCAATGTATTATTGGGTTCTGAAGAGGGATTTTCTTTCTGTGGTGTATTGTTTTGAGGGTCATTGGTAATTTTTTTTTTCTTCCTGTTGTTGGCCTTCAGCTTTGCTCTGATCATTGCATTTCTGTGTTGTTGGTGCAGGCAGGCATGATTCTTGGTTCTACTGCTGAGGAGTGTTTGTTGTTTCCTAGTGTCTGAGTTGCCCTGGCTGTGGCTGGGTATCTTCCGGATTTTGTTTTTTCTCTGTTGAATTTCTGTGTTTTCTGGCGTGTCTATTCAATAAATGGTGCTGAGACAACAGGACAGCCACATGCAAAAAAATGAAGCTAGACTACTACCTCACACCCTGCACAAAAGTCAACTCAAAATGGATAAAAGACCTGGACGTAAGACCTGAAACCATACAATTTACAGAAGAAAATATAGGCAAAACTCTACATGACATACATCTCAACAAAATCTTGAAAGACACATCCCCCAAAGTGAAGGGAGTGAAAGACAAGATAAACAGATGGGATTACATCAAGATAAAAAGCTTCTGTACAGCAAAAGAGACATTAACCAAAACTAACAGACACCCTACCAACTGGGAAAAGCTCTTTGCACACAATACATCTGATAAAGGACTGATAACAAAAATTTACAAGGAACTCACACAACTCAACAAAAACAAAGCTAATAACCCAGTCAAAAAATGGGCAGAAGAGCTAAAAAGACACTTCTCCAAAGAAGAAAAACAAATGGCCAACAGGTACATGAAAAAAATGTTCAACATCACTTATAATCAAGGAAATGAAAATCAAAACCACAATGAGAAACCACCTCACACCTGTGATGATGGCACACATTAAAAATACAGGCAACAACAAATGCTGGAAAGGATGTGGAGAAAAAGGAACTCTTCTACACTGCCGGTGGGAATGCGAACTGGTCCAACCACTATAGAAAGCTGTATGGCCATTCCTCAAACTGCTCAACATGGCGCTTCCATAGGACCCAGCAATCCCACTTTTGGGAATCTACCCAAAGGACACAAAAACACTAATCCAAAATGATACATGCACCCGTATGTTCATTGTGGCACTGTTCACAATAGCAAAGGTATGGAAGCGACCCAGATGTCCAAAAAGAGATGACTGGATCAAGAAGATGTACATATACACAATGGAATACTATTCAGCATTCAAAAAAGATAAACACATGCAATTTGCAGTGACATGGATGGAATTAGAGGGGATCATACTCAGTGAAATAATCCAGAAAGAGAAAATATTGAATGGTTTCACTTATAACAGGACTATAAGGAAACCAAATAGGAGAGAGACACTCGGTGGCGGGGTGGGGAACATAAGGGCACAAAATGGAGTAGAAAAGAACACAAGGAACCACGGAGATGGATCACCGGTGAATTGGTGGTGGGCTACCCAAGGGGAATACAAAATGTAAAATGCATAAATAACAATTAAAAATTATACATATATATACATATATATGCGTATAATTTTTATTGTATATATATATGTATAATTTATATATATATATATATATATATATATATATATATATATATAAAGCAGCACTTGAAAAAAGACTAAGACATAGTCTTCAAAATTAGCACACACTGGTTATTATCAACTATGTAAGATGCAGCTATATTTCTACCTTAAATTTATTCTTTCCTTTAAGTAAATATTTACTGAATGCCTGCTCTGTCCTAAGATATTTTTAAAGGACTAACATTTTTATAGCTCACCTGAATTAAGTGATTTATAAATTAGAACTCCTTCTATCCTCGGAGACTCTAAGATATAAGGCTGGTGTTAATGCTTATTCTTATTTTGTAGGTGAGAAAATATGGTATCAGAATATTAAATAAGTGGTAGCTGTGGTGTTAATCAGTCTGCCTCATTATGCTGAATTTCACAAAAGAATGAAATATGGTAAGTGACCAAAGCAATGATAAAATTAATAGAGGACTAACACTATAAAATTATGAATCTTAATGACGAATTATTATTTTATAAATATCAATAGGGAAATCAATATAAAAATAGTAATCAGAGAATTCTAGCTAATTTTGATTAACTATATTGTGGTTCTAGCAATGGAAAGAAGCCAGGATGTAAAACTTAAGAAACAGTAAGAGAAACACAAAACAGATGCGTTCAAATTAAGGATTCCTTTTTATAAGGTATAAAATTCCTAGCATATTTGTTTCTTTTGAGAAACCAAATTCTAAGTTCAATTTATTATCAACTCTATACTATAAAGATAAAAGCGTTCATTTTTTTTTAAGATTTATTTATTTACGCTTACAAGCTGGGGTGCAGGCCAGAGGTGGGGGTGAAGAGAAAGTTCACCAGAGACAGAGTAGGGAGCAGAACAGGCAGATGGACTGAAATACACTGCTGAGGGGAGCAGCGGGCGAGGCAGGAGAAGTCCCCCATGCCATGTGGGAACCTCCCCAGCAGGGCATCGAACTCGCATCACTTCTGCTGACAGCTCCACAGCGCAGCGCCCAACCACTGCGCCACCAGGGAGGTCTAGCATTCATTTTTGAGAGAAAGAAATTCACTATGAATTTTGTCTTCATGCAATGGTTTCTAATACAATTCAACATTCAAAGAAGATAAACACATGCAATTTGCAGTGACATGGATGGAATTAGAGGGGATCATACTCAGTGAAATAAGCCAGAAAGAAAGAGAACAATATCGAACGAATGGTTTCACTTATAACAAGACTATAAGGATAGTCTTGTTAGACTAATAGGAGAGAGACACTCAGTTGGGGGGGGGGGTGCGGAGTAGAAAAGAACACAAGGGACCATGGAGATGGATCATGGGTGAATTGGTGGTGGGCTACCCAAGGGGAATACAAAATGTAAAAGATATAAATAATAATAAAAAAAGAAAGAAAAAAAATTTTAGTATCTTTTTTTAACAAAGATTTTTTTGAACATTCATACATAATATGTGTTTGTATATGAACTTATATAACCAATATAAAAACTCCAGGGACCACCCTTTCAGGCATATGTATTTTCAATATTTGGGGGCTATTTTGAGGGATTTTGAGGAAATTTGCTTTGATAATTTAGTAATTCTGGATTCAAGCAGGCAAATTATTATCCATATGTAAATATCATACTATAAAGATTCAGTAACTTTTTTTTTCATTATTTTAAGCAGAATGATCACGGTAGCAAGTGAGAGAATTTCAACTCAATTTAATACAAGAGTAATAAATATTTAGTCACATAAAAAAAAATTTGTGAAGGCTGAAGATACATTTCATCTTAGACCAGAGCATCAAATACTATCAAGATATTTGCTGTGTCTTTATTCTTTTCATTTCTATGCATACTAATTTTAGCTTTGGTTTTGAATGTTGTTGTGGGCCAGCAACTTCTGAGCCCAGAAACCTGAGGGTCAAATCTACATTGTAATCAAAGAGTTGAGAATTATGGTCAACTTCCAGCACAAAATTACATGGTTTGGTGAGGAGGAAGAGATAATTTCTTGAAGTAATGAGCTGGTTTTATAAGAAGAAACTGTTCTGTGGAAATAATTGATTTAATCATATCACTGATCTTTCCACAAAACAGCAGTATTCTCATGTGAGAAACTACATTGTGAATATTTTCATACTTTTATTTCCTTTTACTCAAGAAAGAGGGTGGGGGAGAGGAAAAAACATGTATATATGCAAACCTACACACACAAACCACCTGGACTTCTCAGTCCCAACTGCAGGTCCTCCTTATTTCCCCCAAATCTTGAGTTTCGAGGACCCCAGATTTCAGTCTTTGTATTGTCTCTTTTCTACCTTTCCTTATTCCCTAGATGAGCTCATGTGTTCCTTTGGCTTTACCTACGTCTGTATGTATAAAACAGCCAAATTTACATACTCAACCTGAACTCTCCCCTGACCTTCAGATTTATAGCCAACTGTATTTCAAATTTAATAAGGCCACGGCTGATATATTGATTCTCACTGCACCTTTAGTCTTCCAGATTTCAGGACTGTCAATTTGATCCTCCAGTTGTTTAGGTCAGAAACCTTCCCATTATTGCTCTCACAGTCCAGATTAAATTCAAAAGAATGTCCATTCATCTTTAAAATATGTCTACTTATACATTGTAACCCTGCTTTTGTGTGTCTATAGAGATGAAGAGTCTCTAGTGAGAATGATTTTGCTACACAAGGTTATTGGGCATTATTTGGGTATGTTTTATTTGTCAAAACCTTATGGGTGCTACTGGCATCGTGTAGGTAGAGTTCAAGGATGCTGCTTAAACATCCTATAACAGACAGAACAGTCTTCCGCAACAACAAATTATCCCATCCAAACTGTCAACAGTGCCTGGGTTATGAACCCTGCCGTGCACCAAACTCCCATTCTCTCTTGTTATTTACTAATATATCTTCTTAAATTGTTTTTTTTTAAGATTTATTTATTTATAAATACAAGCTGGGGTACAGGCCAGAGGCGTGGGGCAGCGAGAGGATTCACCAGAGACAGAGTGGGGAGCAGAACAGGCAGATGAGAAATACACTGCTGAGGGGAGCAGCGGGCGAGGCAGGAGAGGTCTGCCCCGCCATGTGGGATTCTCCCCGGCCAGGCGTTGAATTGGCATCGCGCGCTGCCGACAGCTCCACAGCGCAGCGCTCAACCGCTGCGCCACCAGGGAGGCCCTCTCTTAAATTGTTTTTAAATTCCCTCTGTAGCTATAACCCACAGTCAAATAATTACAGAGTAGTCAGTGATCCTTTTAAAATATTCTTCAGATCAAATAATTCTTCTTCTCACAATCATCACAGACATCCTCCTGGTCTCAACAGCACTTTCCACTGATTTTTGCTCAAGTGTGATCTTATTGCAGAAATCCTTGTCCACCCAGGCTAACCTAGCACAGATTCCCAACTCCATTCTCTGTTTCCAGAACCTGATTCCATTTCCCTTAGCATTTTACCAGTTACACTGCATACATATTATTTACTCATCTGTTGTCTGGTTTTGTAGGCTAAGAATTTAATTTCCATGATATAAAAAAAATTGCCTTTCCTCACTGATACATCTCTAGTCACTTGAAGAACATTGTATGTGACTTTATTGAATTTAAATGAAATTTTATACCTAATATCATTGTTTATTCATATATTACAAAAAAATAGCTTTGAGTTATTGTTGACAGCTTTTAATTTTAAAACTCTCTCATGGTTTCAATTGTGAAGTTATTTCATAATTCTTTCCATTCTCTCTTTATGTTCTTCCATATTTCTTGTTCCTTTTCTATCCACCATTTGATTACTAATATTCCACGAGGATATTATCTTTGACTTTCTTTCATCTCACATTAATCTCTCTCAAAATTTTCTTTTAGTGTTCAGCCTCAGTTTCACTGACACCGACACTTCATTTCCTATATTAACTTGCCTCTTATCTTTATACATATCCAAATAGAAATTACACTAGACTTGGCTAACTCAATATGGTCCACCCAAATTGCAAAGCAACTGATCATGTCAGTACTCAGCCTACTCTCTTGATTTTTATTAGCATCATTATCTTGTCCCTTAAAAGAATAAATTGCTAACTATCTTTCCTTAATGTTTTCTTATCATTCTCACCTCACGTTAAGTTGATCAAAAAATCTCATCACATCTAATAAAGTAATTATACAATCTGATTTAGTCTCTTGCAACTGTTTTAATGTCTCAGTTAAAAATGCCATTATCTTTTGCTTGGGATATTGTAACAACTTCCTGTTGGATTGCATGCCAATATTTCAGTGTGTTTGAAAAATGTTTCCAGAATTACATTGCCCAAAAGTCCTGACAATACCCATGATACAGATTGCTTAAAGTATAAAATGAACATTCTTTAGCTTAATATGAAAGCTTCATCAAAAAATGATCCACAAATACCCGTGTGGTTTTAACTCCAGATTCTCTTTTAACCTACCCCTAAACTTTTACTACACTGAAATCTCATTATTCCCTTAATGCAGCATGTCCTTTATAACCTCTATCTTTGTAGATTTTCTTGCTCTGTCTGAAATATCCTATCCATTTCACCTGGAAATCTCTTAACTTTTAAGATACAGCTCAGAAGTTATTAAGATCGTGATCATCCATGTGCCACTTTGTATTTTAATTTAGCACCTTTCACTTCACCTTCAAAAAGAGTGGTCTTCATTTCTCTGACAACTAATGGAACTACTAAAACACAGCAGAAATAAAGCAACAATACAGGAAGAATGAACACATCAAAGGTTACAAATTATTCTTTCCTTAATGTGGGCCTCATTAATCCCATTTTATATATGAGAAGAAGAAACAAATAGCATTAGAATATATGCCTAAAACATTCAAACTAAATCTTAACAGTACTAGGGTAAGAAATTAAATATCTCTACTTTTAAACTGATTTGTACATATTATATTATCTTTATAATGAATAGTTAATATGCACAATATGTTTAATAAAATTTTGTGGAATCTGTCTTGGAAAAGTCTAGAATAGAAATTTATTCAGGTGTATTTTAAAATAGTATACAGCATTTTATACTGATTTTTTTTTATTCTTTTAAAGTTCAAAAGTCCCTCTGAGAAAGATAGAAAATTATGTTAGAAGACTGCTGTGGAGAAAGAGTGGGTGAAAAAATCTACAGAGCCACTGTAGATAGATAATTTTGTACTTCCTCTTCTCCCATTGTATGGTCATATAAGATAATTTTAGATTATCTTCATTTTGCCTTCAGAAGATTTATAGCAGGAAGTTAATAAAGCACTCAGCAGAAGCTAAGACACAAAATAGGCAAGGAAGGGAAAATAACACCAGAGAAAGATAGATTTAATTGCATTGTAGATATCAAATGGGCCCTTTAGAAATGTGTAGTAGAGCAAGAAGATGAGGGATAACTGTCCAGCCAAACTAAATAAAAGTCATTTACCCTCTCCACTAAAGGGACATCAGAAGAAGCACATGGAAGGAGAATAGCGAGATTCCAAAACCTATAAACCTGCAAGAATGTTCTCCTTACTTCAGAGAGATGCAGATGCATAAAAAGTCATAGTAAAAAGTATGGAAATAACATGTAAATGACAAAGCAGAAACAAAAGAAAACCAGCAGCAACCAACCGACCAGCAATGAAAGCACTAATACCCCAAACTGCACATTTGGATCGGTATGTTACTGAGTTGTGTAGAGGTGTTGTCTGTGATGACAGCCTTAAAAGGACATACAGGAACCAACACTTTACATTGATAAGTATTTGAAAATAATTTAGGAAGAAATAGGGTCTCACTAAAATAAAGTTAACAGGAAGTCCTTTTTAATTTTTTGTTTAACTTTTGAAAACAGTTGAAAAAGTATATGCATTTTGTCTTAAATGAAAATGGGTACATAGGAATGATTTAAACACTACTACTGTGATGTTTATATTGGAATGGTATTATCTATTTTAAACTCACTATTGTTAAGCATAAGAATATAGGAAAAAAACACTCTTTATGTCATCTTGGTGTCCAATTTGCACTTCTCTTTCTCAGCTTGATTCCAAAAGCAAATAGCAAACTATTATGAGCTCTTTATGTATCTGTAAAATTCGTACATTGAAATCTAATTAGCCGTGTGGTGACAGGAGCTGTGACATTGAGAGATGATTAGGACAAGAGGGTGGAGCCCTCAGGAATTGCATAAGTGACCTATAAAAGAAGCCAAAGAAAGCTCCTTTGCCTTTGTCCTTCCTGACTATGAGAAATGGAAAAGTGAGATGAAAAGTATAGCTATGTTTAAGGATTTTACACTTGTTGCTATAGTCCTCTAAAGAAAGTTATTCCCATGCATACTTAATCTATCTCTATCTGTGAGTACCTATTTGGCTGCAATCAATTCTGGGTAATCTTCTGGTGATAATTTATTTATTTGTTTATTTATTTATTTATTTATTTATTTATTTATTTTAAATATTTATTTATTTATACGTGCAAGCTGGGGTACAGGCCAGAGGTGTGGGATGGCGAGAGGGTTCACCAGAGACAGAGTGGGGAGCAGAACAGGCAGATCAGAAATACACTGCTGGGCCTCCCTGGTGGCGCAGCGGTTGAGCGCTGCGCTGTGGAGCTGTCGGCAGCGGCGACGCGAGTTCGATGCCCAGCCAGGGAGAATCCCACATGGTGGGGCAGACCTCTCCTGCCTCGCCCGCTGCTCCCCTCAGCAGTGTACTTCTGATCTGCCTGTTCTGCTCCCTACTCTGTCTCTGGTGAACCCTCTCGCCGCCCCACGCCTCTGGCCTGTACCCCAGCTTGTATGTAAAAAAAAAAAAAAGACACTGCTGAGGGGAGCAGTGGGTGAGGCAGAAGAGGTCTGCCGCACCACGTGGGATTCTCCCCGGGTGGGTGTCAAACTTGCATCGCTGCTGCCGACAGCTCCACAGTGCAGCGCTTAACCGCTGCGCCACCAGGGAGGCCCAATTTTGGCGATAATTTAACTTGTATTCCTTTATATCTAATGAGGCTGATTTTTTAAATGTGTTTGGATGATATTTGTATTGCTTCTTGGAAGTATTACTACTTACTGTTATCTTCTTACTATTTCATATTACATATTTACTTTTTACAAAAGAAATACATTAAGTTCCTCTGGATGTTACCAGAATCTTTTTTCTTCTTATTATATTTTATAAATGTTTTTATCAAATGAAAATTAAAAAAAAATATTGCCTGTACCCTTTGAAAGGAGATGTATAAAAATTTTACACAGTCAAATATATCAATCAAATCTTCTGTATTTTCCTAGTGAGATTGGGTCTGAGCTAAGGATAATGGCAAGAACCCTCCCTTAACCTTTAACCTAGGAGTTTAGGTTAATGCTCTGCTATATTCTTCAGGGTCATGGAGATAAGTTGCCTAATGTTTAATGAAAATGTTTTGTTTCCTCAGAGGATGCTGATATATAACTCCATGATGAATACCTGTAGGTTATTTTAACTGATAACAAAAAAGAACATTTTTTTCCAGGAAGGCCATCCATAAGCATGTGACTTTTCTAGACTACCTGTACCTTCACTGACCTGAGAAAGAAGAAACCCTCCCCATGCCTTTCAAGTCCTTTCATTCCTTTCTGTAGTATATAACCTTCCTTCACTCACCGATTGAAGAGATGGTTTCTTTGGAGTACGAATTGCCATTGTCCCATGGTGGAGCTCCATATTAATAAAGGACTTCCTTTGTGGAAGCCTCATAGCTCAGAGTCTGACTTTCTGAATGTGAGCAGTATGACCCAGTTAAGTTGATAACACTAGTTCTCATCACTCTTTCAATGCTTAAAAAGATCTTTTGTGCACCATCATGATGAAAGTGGGGGAGACGGACAGGGGTGGTCAGTCCCTTCGTGGTGGCCAAGTGAAAGCGGGGCAGACAGGGTACAACTGCCCAGGCTCTGAGGTAAGAGCCACCAAAAAAGCCCCCAAAAGCCAAAAGGCCACAAACAACAAAGGACAGTGCCTGATAAGAGGACAGGTCACTGTGGGTTCTCACCCACGTGCACAATTGCAAGGGACCTCAGGCTACAGGGACAACAACAAACATGGGGTTTATTTTACAATCAGGGGAAACAAAGAGCTTACTGCATCCACAAGGGGACAGCTATCCCACCAGAGCCACCACCGGTTACCAGGAGAAGTAGGCTGTACTGGCCATTAGTGATGGTCACTACTGGCCCCTCACCAAAAAATAGCTCTTTGAGACACCAGGCCCAGGGCCTTTGGTGCTCCTTTCAGGCAACGTTAGAAACAGGAGCAGAGGCCCAGTCTCTGACAGAGTCCTTCGGCTTTCCCCTCCTAGGAGGGCGGCTACTGGATGCTTCTTTTCCTCTGTGAAGACCAGGCATGAGTCTTCCTCTTCTTTCTTCAGAGTCTGAAACCGTCTTCTTTCTTCTGTAGGAAACTGCTGCCGTTGATGTCTTCGTCATCGTCTTCCTTCTCTCTGGGGGTCTTCCTCCTTTCTGGGGCTGGGTCTCTCCTCTCTTCTGCTTCCTTCTCTCCTCTCTGCTTCTCTGCTCCCTTCTCCCCACCTCGCTTTTGCTTCTCCTTCTCTGATCTGCTCTCCTCTGTATCTCTCCTCTGCTTCTCTCCTGCTTCTCCGAGGTTTGCTTCTTCTCTGGGACTTGTTCTTTCTCTGGGGCTTGCTCTGTCTCTGGGGCTCTGCTACCCCACCTGCCTCCGACCCTGGCCTATATTATCTTTCAGGGTGCCCCTCCCATAAGTCTGATTGGCACCACTGACTTGTGGGGAAAGAGGTGGGCTGCAGGAAACACACTTGTTACTTTAAAGGTCCATTAACAACAAAAAACTTGTTTGGGCAGAGGAAGGGTGCAGGAAATATACTTGCTACATTAAAGGTCAACTAGCCACAACAGACTTGTTTGGAGCAGTAGGTAAAAGACCTGCTCCTACTGGCTCCCAGTGCTGAGGGATCTGCTCAGTAATAATCAGACACACATTTACATTTCTTTTAAATTTTATAACTTTAGATTTAACTTTTTATTTAATCTGAATTTTACTTTGTTAAAACTCTTATGAGACCCAGGTGTCATATTTTCTCCAAATATTCAGCAAATTATCCTATCAACACTGTTATATTTTATCCTGTTACTGCTGATTAAAACACTATCCAAAATCAACAGCAAATTAATGCTTATTCCTAATTTTTGTCAGTCTTTCCCACCTTACCCCATTCATTTGGGGTACAATATCCATCTAGGGTACCCATTCATCTGGGGCAGTACAAACATGTACTGACATAGTTGCTAAGGCATTTCAAATATCAATATATCGGTGTATCAAATCTATCAATGTATTCTACATTTTGAGCCATATATTGAGTATGTTCCTAATCTTCAGTGATAGATTCTTTTTCCTGATATTTTCAAAGATAATGAAAGTCATCATATTTTCTTCCTTTTTTGCAAAAAAAAATTATTTGCTTTTAAAATTCAAAACCAATTTAAATAAAATTTCATATTGTATCATTCCATTTTTTGTATGTTTAATCCTCCTTTTATCAGATTTTTTCAGAACTATAATATTTGTATGATTATAATTTTAATAATTGTTTTTACTCCTTTTGTCTCTGCTAGAAATTACATCTCTGTTTTGAGGTCTCAGTAGTCACAATTCTATTCATTGTATTTATCTTTTTGTACTTTTTCTCTGCAGTTTGACATTTTGGTGTACTTCTTGGGAATGAAAACGCAGCCTAGGGAAACTTTACTCACAAACATGTCTTTAACCACAGGTTTGTTATTTTTTTTACAAAAGCTGAATATTCTGCACCAGCTTAGATCTTAAATAATTTTTCAATTTGATTAAGAGGGTAGAATTTCTTACCAGTAGCATACCTATTATATTCTTAGCAAAATCTCTTTAAGTTAGTACAAGATCTAATAGATAAGATATACACACACATATGTATTCAAATGTTTTTTTTGTGTGTGTATATATGATATTATATATTAAGTTTGACTATCAGTACAGTCTTTCATAATCCAGTCAATTAACTACCAACAAACTGTTAAGTTTGCTATAATGTACTAAGTTCTGGGATTGTGAACACTAATAATAGGTTTATATCTTTGTGTGTTTCTTGGCTCCTATGTGATCTTGTATTATTTAATCTTTTTTTTTAATGTGTGTATTGATAGTATCCACTTATGAAGATCAGTATATAAAGATAGGGTGGAATATTACTGTTATCTTCTCAAGAATAAGAATGGTAATTTTTATATTCTATTGCAGATTTTTTAAATGTGATTTAAATGTTGATCATTTTGACTACTACCTTAAACCTCCAGGTTTAAAAAGTCTATAAGTTCAAGAAGAACTATGATCATTTTTCCAAAATGTCAAATATTAGAGTATAGATTGATTATTTAAAGTTTTTTTTTTTTTTGTAAAAATCTTTGTTTATAAGGGAAGGGTGAGTAATTCCTAGTGATTTGATTATGTTTGAAGCAAGAGTATATTTGTGATCCTAATTGTCAATTATATATAAAGCTATTAAATAAGCAGAATAATATTGTAGATATTATTAAATGACAAAGCAAATTTCTATATGCTGATCTCTCCATTATTGAGCTGAAAGTGTCATATCTGGTATTCTTTCATTTTACAATGGATGATTCTCTATAGGAAGAAATAAAAAAAATGCACAAATAGAATACATGAAAATAGGGAATGAAAATAATATGTCTAATACTAGTCAATACTCAAATGTACAATACTGGGTATGTTAAATTGAAATTTTCTCTTTTACCACAATTTTATTTTGAGAAGATTAGGTAAAGATAAACACAATCATTATTTTTATAACAACTATTTAAACTATAATAAAACATGATGCTATAATCTAGTTATATAAAGTATGTAATGTTTTATGATTTAAATAATCAGAATAAGAATTGACACATACACACATGGTATATGAATGTGAATATGTGTATGTATACACACGTATACATATATTCAGTACTGAACAGATTTTGCCATGGAAACTTTCATTCCATAGTTTCATATATTCTATAATATCAATATTAATTTGTTCCCTCTCCTTAGACTTTCTAGGTCTATTATTGTGCTGGTCTAGAGGACAATTCAAGGTCTATGCACAACTGCAGTAGTCACAGGAATCAAAGTTTACCCATTCACAGTTCAAGAGCAAGAACCAGGTTATTAGTACTTTAAAGACAGATTATTTTGAGCTCTGGAAAGTCACATACTTCATTCCTATCGCAGGTTCATCTCTTGTTTTTGGAAAGCAGCATGCTATATAACCGTGCAATAAAAGCATCATTTATTTTGAAAATTTACATAAATGAGGCCCCCTGTTCAGGGCTTTAAATGTATTAAGTCACTTAGATCTCACAGTAAGCATACAAGGTAGATTGCATTGCTGTCCCTGTTTTCATGTAAGGAAATTGAGACAGTTAAGAAAGAATTAAGAAAACCAAAGTAATGTAGCTTGAATTAATAGTGAAGATTTTTTTTTTTCACTTGAAAGAACTCTTTCCTTTCCTTGATAGTAAAGAAATTTCATTTGAGGAAAAGAAAATCTCGATGGAGTCCTAACCACTATGCCAGTTTTCTTACATATATTGAGTCCCCACTATGTCTTTATTAAATTTAATGGCACTACAATATGATTTTGTGTTACTTCATATAAAATATGATTTAAGTAGTAATTTCCATTCTTTTTGCCATGATGGTAAAGATAATCATTTTTTTAGCCTCTTAAGACAGTGATTTATATGTATTAATTAGTTTTATCTTCAAAAACAAATAGACTGTTATCCACATTTTTCAGAGATGGAGTGCAATGTCAGAGAAAGTGATCTACCTGGGATTTTATTCTAGCTAGATAGTATCCAGAGTCCTTTAAACTTATATTAGAATTTACATTGGATATATTATCATTTATATTTTATTTAAATATAAATACAGATGTATAGTTATCCTCAGAAGTTATATCTAATGTTATACCTACCATATGTTAGAAATATTTTTATGTTATATAAAAGCAACTATAATAAGAAGATGTGAAAGGTTCTTAGCCATTTTTTGTATGATTCAAAATGTTACTAAATAACACAATATGCCCCAGATTTAAAAAGTCTTTCACTGAAAAAGGTAGTGGTTTTCCCTATGCATTTTCCTTCTAAGTGGAGAGCTCTAGTTTTGTGTAGAAAATAAATCATCCATAATTTACGTTAATAGCTAAATCATTCTGGAGTTCCAGCAAGAATCAGGAAGCTACTCTGCATGAATGGTTATGAAAAATGTTGTAACATAACATTAATTGACAATTTGATATATGAGCATTTGTGGAACTGGGGGATATTTTAAAAAATGTAATAAATACATGAATTTTAGTAAAATGTGTATATAAATAAATAAATGTCTAGATTGTTTGTTTTCATAAACTGTGATGTGAGTAGAATTATTATGACAACATAGGCTCCAAGAGTCACTAATCCATAGACCTAATTCTTAAAATCATTCCAGATGGCTTAAAATAAATGAAATACTGGTCTTAATAGGATATTAGTGTAATCCTTGTAACTATGAAAAAACTCTTGAGAATATTGAATGCAGCTGTTGTCTTGGCTGAGTTTTTTAACATACGGTTCTTAAGCTATGTCAGTATTAATCATCCTATTTTAATTAAGTTTTTTTTTGAGAGAGAAGTTACCATTTTTCCTGTGGTATTTTCTTATGGTATTACCTATCTGTCTGTCTGTCTGTCTCTCGATCTACCTAGCTACCTACCTACCTATCATCTATCGATCGATCTATCATTCTATCATCAGTCATCTATCAATCAATCATCTCTGTCTTCCATATGTCTAGCCATTTATTTATTTATCCATCAAGTATATAATGTCTATCCACTTATTGCTTATCTGTACAAATATATAGAACAAAGACAAAAGCATCGTCATAGCATCTTGAAGGATGCAAGAGTATGTCATACTAAATGACATTTCAGCGTAAGGTAAACATGAAAAAATTGCAGAGGAAGTATGTCATGGATACTTATAATATATAACTTTCATGTCTCACCATCTAGTACTGGGAAACACAAGCTCAATGTATATTTAGTGAAATAATAAATGAACTGTTAGTTATATCACTGTTAAAAACAACACTTTCTAACACAACACAAAATTAAAGACAGCAACTGGTTGATAAATTATGCCATAGTCTATATTAAATAGGCTATAAACTTTTTTCTCAAGGAGCTCAGATTTTTACTCCTTTTACACCAGTGTAACTTTTTTCTGTTTAAATAGGCTATAAACTTTTTTCTCAAGGAGCTCAGATTTTTACTCCTTTTACACCAGTGCAACTTCTTTCTGTTTAAATAGGCTATAAACTTTTTTCTCAAGGAGCTCAGATTTTTACTCCTTTTACACCAGTGCAACTTTTCTCTGTTTTCCTCTACCTTGCAACCTCCGACCAAAGTCACTGCCCAAAATAATGACAGTAGAAAGCCATTGTCTAACACAATGAATTTTGATTTTTCATAAATTTATTTTGCAATGCACCTCAATGACTTGATCTCAGAATACTAGGGCTCAGTAAATGAGTGCATGGGGTATAAGGACACAAAGGCAATGAATGGAAAGATAAGACTCCTTGAATGGATACTAAGGATAAAGTACAAGGTGTCAGAAATCTGTCAGATCCTGTCAGTTTCATTTTCCTCTAATCTTTACATTCTGTTTCTTACATGGACTATGCCAACTGATCACCAAAAACTGGGTCAGTCCTATTTTGGCTTAATAGAACCCACTCTATCCTGTCCTGAATGGGGAGGCAATTTAGAGATTTTATTAATTTGTCCTCAACTTTAACATAAAGTTATATTTTTGCTAGTTTGATCCAAGTAAATGGTTTCATTACTTCAAGTGAATGGTGCCATTTTCTTGAGTTCCACTCATCATTTTGTTCCAACTTGAAACTCTAAGCCACAACTCCTGTTCCAAAGGCCACATTCTGTTCTAAAACAGTATTTCCAGATGCCAATGGTATAAATTCCCAGAATGTCAAGGATTTCTCATCACTGATCACTGACCTCCAGTGGGAAACTCCATGATCTCAATTCACTTTGTTTACCTTGTAATGGCCTTGCCATTTGGCAAGCACAACCTAGGAGGCAGGTAAAAGATAGATGAATTTCTTATTTTGCCCCGTGTTCTGCCATGCCCCTGAGCACAAGTGGCTTATTAAGGGGTTCACTGTAGAGCTCTGGCTTGTGCGAGCACTGGTGAATCAGAAGATTAGAACTATAGTGCACTGGATTGAGGGCGGAAGGATTGACACAAAAGATACAAAAGGGGTCCAGTCAATCCTAGACTTTAGGCCATTCTGATCCTGTGCAAAATTCTTAGAGATTTTGGTCAGAAAGGATTTAAGTAATTTCTTGAATATGTTTGAAATTAAAAAAAAAGCAAGATCCAAAAATAAGGTTGTAATTCTAACACTGCTGTTGTAGCACTATGGAGTCTGAGAGTTCAACATTGTCATTTCCCCATCATTTTCACTCACTGGAAGCACACACAGATGCTGGGACAGCTGGTTTCACTGGCAATGAGTCTTTATTGCTTACAAGAGTGTGCCCTGCATGCCCGGGTCTATGCCTTCTGAGAATTCTGACCATCTGCCCTTTCAGTAAAGCTTTCTGCCCAAAGCGCATTAGATTATCTTGCTCAAGTTCAATACACACCCAAACTAGACCTCCAGGCATTCTGGAAATCTTGGTATAAATAATGCTTAGATAAACTGATGTTCCTGTCTCTACGTACCCAATTCTTATTACAGAAATATAATCCTCCTGGATCCAATTTGCTGCTGGAGAGGAGTAATATATATTTTTATTGTTCAGAAAACCTATTGCATCTACTGATATTTTTCTGAAATATGTGCACAATGATCATAGAGAAATTCTCTTATAGACAGCATCATTACAGTTCATTTCCTATTATCTTTGTTCAATGGAATCTGTTTTCCTTTCCCAGTGAAAATTAGATTGCTAACAGCCCCTGGGCCATGATAGGAGTTCAATTGGTTGTCAAATAGTAAGCCAGTGAAAATCCCATGATTGTGTATCCAGAAAGACCTATAGCATTAGGCATTGTCTAAATTTTAGAACATATAATATAGTTGGGGTGTTTTCTGCTTGTGTTTTTGTTTTTTAGGTTTTTGTTGTTGTCGTTAGAACAGCCCTACAGAGCTTTGGATTCAAATATAGAACTTAAATTGGTAAATGAATCCTGAGAATGAAATTACAGGGTTTGTTATATGTATTGTGTATCACAGGCTGATACCAAATCACCTTCTAGAAGCTAAAACTATGGTTAAGAATAAAAGATTTCTTTGTTTAAATAATATATTTCACTTTATTTTTAGGCCTATCTTCATTTTGCTAGCATAGCAGAACTTCAATTGAAAAATTTAAGTGACAACAGATAAGATCCAACACTTTTGTATATAGCAGGTGGTAGATAAATCTTTTTTTAATTATTATTTTTACTTTTTTGTATTATTTTTTATTGAGGTAACATTGGTTTACAATACTACATATCTTTCAGAGCTCTAGGACACAACGCTTCAGATGTATGTTACTATACCACACCCACCACCAAGGCACCATGATCTTCCACCATAGTTCATTGAGATAAATCTTCCCTTTGTTCTCTACCTGCTCACTTCCATTCTGGTATCTGCATCTAATATTCTAAAATTATCGTATCCATTTTATATAATGTAATAGTTGAATATATTTTGCTTACTATGCATAATGTAGATCATTTAGAGACTACCCCATTTATTTGATATTAAATATGCATGAAATGCCTAGTGTTAAAGTAAGTATCATAGTTAAAATCCATTTAAATAAAAGTCATATTCTCAGTTAAAGATGTAAAATTTTCAGTGAAAGATACCATGTTTTTATATTTTAAAAAATGCCTATATGTAATTTTGAAATAAAATGCTTTATATGTTTTCTGAAGGAACTCTTGTTCCCATTTTTCTGAAATCCAGCAATTCATTTGCCGCTGTTTATATCAGTTTATTGGTTTTACGTAGAGCAGTCCTAAAAGGTGATTGTAGAGCAATATTGTTTTTATGCCTTGCAAATATCTCCAGAGTAGTTTATTTAGGAAAAACTCAAGATTGTTTTAATGTCATTTATAGCTCATTTAAATGTATTTTTTAAATTTTTTTATTATAATAATCCTTCTATCCTTCATATTCTCATTCTCCAACATATATTTTTATAAAAAATCACAGCCTATATATTTAAAAAACATAAGGTTTTCAGCAGTGCAGTAGAAGTTTCTATGTTATCTATTTATTGGAGCAGTGATAAATGATTTTGTCCTTCAACAGAATGGATTCCAAGCAAATAAATGACTTGTACAAAACTGTCCTCTTCATACTTGGATATCTCTATGTACCAGTCATAGTTCTGTGGGCCCATTTTTATTTTCTACTGTTGACTGATGGTAAGGATCATGACTAAATGAAGAAATTCTGGTAAATATGGCTATAGGAATAATCAAACCTAGGTTCTGACTGGCAATACTACAATGGTAAGCAGACAGCACACAATTATTTGTGACCAGTAATGTTATAATTAATGTGGCACTGTGTGTAGTACTAAGATAACTATGGCATGTCCTATAGAAACAAAAAAAAATGTTTGAAAAATCACATTTTTTGTCTCATTTCTGAAAACATTGCTTAGAAATATGTGAAAGTATAAATTGTTTATATTTTAAAGCAAGGCAAAGAGAAAAGAGATACACTATTGTAGCAGGTAACACAGAAGTTGTTAAAAGAAATATATATTGTTAAGTAGAAAATCTATACAATATCTAACTTGGAATGTGATGTTACACAATTTTTAATGTCTCTTATTGACAAAACAAATAGATTCCTAATTCTTCTTAGGAAATTTCACCTTATAATACAGAAATTCAGAGTAAAAAAATCTAGATCTGAACCATTCTCTATCATATATGTGTGTGTGTGTGTGTGTGTGTATACATATATATAAATAATATTATACATTGTACATACTATATACACATCTTATATATACCATATTTACTATGGTGTGCATTATAATGCTATAGTACATATACTACCTATAAAATTAATGTGTGTATGTGTGTGTAGACTGAGCAAAACAGTGTTGTATCTTCATTGCAGAACATGGTTACGTAGTTTACAAAGATCTGTGAGATATTAGTATTAACATCTCACCATATAATATGCAGTGTTAGACTCCACCTTCACTTTAATTTCCTTTCAGCTACTGAGTAAAGCAATACTTAGATGCATTTCTTAGGAGCTAAAGCATTATACATCAGAGATAGGGTTTTAAGGACACAATATTTCATAAAAAACAATTGACTGGCTATGATGATAGAGCAGATCATTGCAATTCTATTGTGAGCTCAGACATTTCAAGTCTCCCGAGTTGATGGTCCTTTCCAATCTCTTCATTTTTTGCAATGCTGGTAGTATTTGAAGCCTAATACATACTATACCATAAATCAGTTTTTAAATAATTCTTCATCCTTATTCCTAAATTTTGGCCATTAGGTTAGATTATTATCTCCTTACAACTTTTATTTAAATTTATAAATATCTTCATTGAACTTATATTACTTAGTTCATGGATATTTTGGAAATGAAGAGAAGAAGCATTTATAACATCAGTGTAAAGTGGCAGATTACACTTTCACTAAGAAGGTAGTGAGAGGTCAGAGCAGGTTTAATAATTTACAGGCCAATGGTTGACAAATAATTTGCCCCATTAAGCTTAATTTTGCAACAGTGAAATGAAGGATATATCCCTATTTCATATCACAATTCATGACTATAAAATTTCCTAGTGCCTTGTAGGTAATCAATATATGGTAGCTACTTTTATTTCCTTCAAAACAGGCATTCAGTTTCAGACTTCAATTAAAATAAAATCATAATGATTTCAAAAGCAAGTGAAAATTTTCTTCTAACTCAAATTAAAATAGAAAACAAGCAAATATGTTGTTAGCACTTATTTCTAATTTCTTTGAAATTATAGAGGGAATTTCTTTTCCTCTTTGGACAACTAACCACAGATTTTCAATAATCTTTAAAATTGGAATACACAACTAGAAAGCAACAATTCTGTAAAACAAAATTCCTAACAGCTGATCATATGAAATGACACAAAATAACATCCTGTCCCTTCTTAAATACTTAAGGAATATTTTATTTTTTCTAAATCAGCTTGCTTAGAAATAATCACCTTAAATTACATGAAAGAAATCCAGCCCACAATTTTTGCTGTTGTCCCTTGAAACTGTAGCCTAATTCCTTATGCAGTGCACAAAAAAATGTAACTCCTAGTGTCCAGTTTGCTTTTATCTGATGAAGTGAAGCAGAGAAAATAGAGTATGTAAAGCGTTAGCATTGCTTGTTTGCTAGCAAACAAGATTCTTAGCTACCTGAATTATTTAGAAGTGTGTGTGTGTGTGTGTGTGTGTGTGTGTGTGTGTCTGTGTGTGTGTGGTATATATTACCTCCTCTTTTCATCCTTCTTTCATGAGTATATAACAAAAAAGCCACAGAAAATATTCACAATGCAGTTTGGTGCTGGCATGAGAATGCAGTTATTTTATTTGACGTTTTAGTGACATAATACCAAATCAACTGTGCTAAATGGTTTTGTGTGACAAGAGTAATAGCAACTATTTTTGTAGAGTGAAAAATCATTGTGCCCTTTTGCAGCAGAAATGAGAATTGTAGAGTACGAGGAGCTTTATTTCTTCTCTAACTAACAAGCTGCACATGACTAAAGTAAGACCACAGATGTTGATTTACTTTGTCTTGCCTTATTGAGGAAAAATAACAATGGCTTTACTTCTAGTCTCACTGGAATACAACAATTATCATCAAACAATACTAAGTGGTGAGTTATTGCTCTTCTTATTCAGATCCAATAGAGTCTAGGACCTATATGCCATTGTAATGAATGCAAATTACCGTGTAGGATGTAATTTGTGTCAGGCTAAGGTCTCCTTTTATTCCCTGGCAGTTTGTGACAGTCACAAACCATGCCTTAATACACTGGGGCTTCTGTTTTCAATTCTGTTTTTGTGCTACCTGATTCATTCATTTACTCGGCAGTTAACAAACTTAAAATAACTGAAATAGAAGAAAAAAAATCAACTGAATAGTGACATTGAAATGAATCATATGCCCACTAATGTTACAGAGAAAGCTTATTTCTCTTTCTTGCTAGAAGGAGTGATGCTAACAGCTAAGAAAAATGTATTTTACTACAATAATTTGTATAAAAGGGTGCAACTTCAAGTTTTTTTCTGTCCAAAATTCATCACACTATACTTCAAAATTGGTGGCAAACAGCAGTACATATTAGTGGTGCTTCTTTCTCCAGCTATAGGATAAGAAAGCAGATTGAAGTGAATACATAAAATAGCCAATTAAATGAATAGTTGGGAACTAAAATGTTTTGGGAACACAGTGTGCTCTCCATTTCCCACTATCCTCATCTAGTAGTTTCAAATGGCGATTAGATATCTAGGGTTTGTTTTGATTTAGACTATCTGTTCATTTATACTCTTTCTTTACATAATATTGCTATTTTGAAAGAATTCATATTTATAATGGTAGAGATTACTGATATAAGCAAAAGTTCTATGGAGTTCTTAATATTTTTAAGAGTACAAAGGAATCTTGAACTACAGTGTTTATTGCTGGCTGCTTTTAAATTGTATTTGGTCAGAAGAACCAAGCGATTTAAACAAGGCAGAACTTTCTTGATTCCTGTACCCAGGCATTCAGAAGTAATGCACACTTAATAGATTTTGTGCAGGATTCTATTCTTTGTTCATTGTGATTGCCACAGCTCTTTGCCTCCATACCCTGGCTACTGCGTCAACTACTCACTTTTCTCCTGACAACAAAATGGGTGAAGTGATTCAAGCTCTCATATCTATAGGGTGGCTAATTTTTCATAAATCACAGTAGTTTCTCTGACATTTATTTTGATTGCAGGTAAGAAGGTCATATGCCCTCCTCTCTGTGTGGCCACAAACATAACAGATGCTAGCAGATATTTTTTTTAAGTTTCATGTTTGTACCTTGGATACAAATGTCGAGTCACTTCCTCCCAAAGATAGGACTCCTCAATGGAAAAGAAAGAAAATTTTGCCTGAAAAGCAGGCAAGAAATCCATGGTTCTGTATTAATTCGTTTGTACTAAATGGAGGGAAAGAGATACCAATTTTTCAGCAGCAATGTCATAAATTCGCCTACAAATTTTTTCTGAATGTTTAGAATGCTGTATGGAGAATGGAAAGTGAAAAACAAGTGTGAAAAGAGTAAGATCAGTTAAGAGACTATTGGATAAATGCACAGTGTAGATAGATAGTGGTATCTTGATTCAGGGATTAGGAACACTTGGAGAGAGGCAAACTGATTTATCCTATATTTGAAGAATGCCTCCTGTAAATCTATTGCTCCTTTGTATTTTTTAATGAGGGTAAGAATGAAAGAACATTGAAGTTTGAAATCATGCTTCAGAGAGCACTGGATGACGTTTTGTCTCAAAATGAATGGGAATAAAAAATATGATGGAGTAAAATCGGGTTCTGTTTCAAGCATGCTAATATTGAGGTGCTCATTAAGTATTTTAGTGGTAACATCAAAGAGATGTCAGGAAATATGAGTAATTTTTATCTTTGTCATCAATATGTCCAATAAAAGTTCACGGTATACAAATGAAGCCATTTTGGAGTCCTATCAACACAACTGCAATTAAGATAGCTAATGACCATTGAGCATTCTATCTACTACTTCCTGTTATTTAAGTTTTTAAATGTCTTTATCTTGATATGAAAATACAATTCTTTAAGCCTCTTAGTTTATCTTTTCCATGCAAGTATTCATTAAATAAATATATATTGAGTATCAATATGTGCCATGCAGTACTCATCGATTTTAATTAGAATGTCAATACCTAATTTTAGAATATACAGATAATTAAATTTTATACTTAGAAACACATACAACACTTAGGAAGTAAGTTAAAAACAAAATAGCAAGCATAATAAAAATTATTATTTTTTGTGCTTACTGTACAACTGTATTTTGTTTGTCCAATATTGTGTTAAGCAATAAGTAGACATTGATGAATGGATATAGATGATAGGTTAGTTTGTCATGAATCCTGATTTACCATGTTAAAATATCAAATAGTTAAGCAGGATAAACACACACACACACACACACACACACACACACACACACACACACACAATGTAACAAAGATTTTGAGGCAGATTTTAAGCCATTAGTCCTCAGAGTCACTCAAGTTGACTTGGACTGTCTATGTACAACTTCAAGGCCTCCAACATCAGAATGATGCTACCTAACCCAGTGATTCTCAATATAAACACTACTGACTTTTTGGACTATACTATTCCCCATTATAGGAACTGACTTAGAAGGTTTACCAACATCACTTGCTTTTGCCCACTTGACACCAGTTGTGTTCCTTTGGTTGTGGCACCCAAAAACATCCCCAGACATTCTTAAAACTCTTGCCCAACCTTCTTCTATCATTTCCTCATACCTTACAACTATCATCCTAATATCTGCTCTGAAGAAAACTCTTAAGTCAAAATTACTAATATTCTCCCTGATATCATACAAATCAAATGATAATTTGACAAATATGATCATCAGAATTACCGGAGAATGGATTTTTAAAGTCCAGAAAAATTTATGATACATCTAAAATTACATGGAGTGTGTAGATAAAGACTTGGCACTAGAATACTTGAATCGTGACTGCTCCTTCTTTGTTCTTCACATTAGAATTATGGATTATGTAGTCTATTTTTCATGATTGTGCAAGTAATTGCTCAATCACTAATAATCAAAGTGTCTCTTGAATTCACTTTTACTTTTCCCTCCTATTTTTTTTATCATTATTTTTTATTTATACATACAAGCTGGGGTACAGGCCAGAGGCTCAGGGTGGCGAGAGGGTTCACCAGAGACAGAGCGGGGAGCAGAACAGGCAGATCAGAAATACACTGCTGAGGGGAGCAGCGGGCAAGGCAGGAGAGGTCTGCCGCGCCATGTGGGATTCTCCCCGGCCGGGCGTCGAACTTGCGTCGCCGCTGCCAACAGCTCCACAGCGCAGCGCTTAACCGCTGCGCCACTGGGGAGGCCCCTCCCTCCTATTTTTATAACCTGTTGATACCTCCTTCAACTTTTCATCAAGTTAGTCATAGAACCTTATAAGTGCTTCTAAATAAATTTTTAGAGCATCAGTCATTCCAACAGCCTTTCATTTCCTCATTCAAATTCATGAACTTTCCCTCCAACTTTTAGTTTTAGGTCCACTGGTTCCTTCATGTTTATATATTAGCAATGATCCAAATTGTTCTGTCATTGTATTATATACTAATGACAAAAAATATATAATTTTTATACTTCAAATTGTAAATGAAACACCATGAAATCAATCTTAAAACACACTGTAATTATTACACTTCTCTAGTCCTAAACCTTACATGATTCTTCAAATTCTAGATAACACAATTTAGATTATGCATTATTATAAAATATATTTTCTGGTTTAAAAAACTCTATAATGTATTAGCAAACATATCGCCACTTCTCAATCATACTTTGCTGTAGCTGACTTTCTCCACTCACCTTGAAAAAACTTGAGTTCTCTGTTATAAAGCCTTTCTTACACTGCTCTCTGTGCCAGAATAACTCTTTTCTTCACCTGTCCAAATTCATTTTTTTTTCAAGCTTCAACATCTCTATTATGAAAATTAGCCCATTCCATGCCACAATAAAGTCCCTCTCCTTTGTGTCTACAAAATTATATTCCAGTTATTATTTCCATTTAATAATTTACTATCATAAACTACATCTCTTACAAATTATTTTCTTAGAGCAGCTTCTGAGACAGGGATTTGTGTGTAAATGGAAGAAGTCATGCGACGGTGTTATTTGAGATGAAAATGTAACTTAACTTAGATCCCCTGGGGAAAATATAAAATATACAGCAGTCTATCCTATTTCTTTAAAGTGAAATGGATTTCCTGATAGATTTATCCTACTATCCAAAAGCAGCATTCTCGTATTTGTGGTGATTTGGCAGATAATTTGGGGGGAGGGGTGTATCAGGGATACTTAATATATTTCCATATAAATTAATGCTAATATCATCCTTAGACCCAAACAATAACCTACTTACTGGATACCACAGCCCCCTGACCACTCTGGTAGCTGAGGTGGGATAAGGGAGGATGGAGGAGGGCCTTAACTCCCAGTCACTTCTTTTCTAAGTTATATGACGTACGTTGTGCAATGATAATATCCCAAAGATGGTAAAGTCACACAGTAGAAACAGATTCTCAAAAGGTAGTGGACAGATGTAAAGACTATGAAAGAGCTTCAGAGAACCTAGACAAATCGAAAAAAAAAAAATATATATATATTATATAAGTCATTTCAATAATGGCGCTGCTGTTAACTGCAATGCATTTAGTCCTCTTTTGGTTCAAAAAATTGCAAGGTTTTGGGCAACAGAGTTGGACTGAATACAATGTCTTTTGGTACATGTATTGAACACACACATTGCTTAGGAAGTATTTTTTAATTTCTATATTTCCATTTCACATTTTTAGCACATGTCTTTTCATCATCTCATGTTTAATTTACAGGTTAATTTACACACTTTTGAAACTATCACAGTGTTGAACAAAATTAGGAAAAATCGTGGTTTGAACATTTTGGGTTTCTTTTTCTCACTTGTATAGCAGAAACCTGGAGATTCTATAGGAAAATAAAGGCCAAGATGTTCATATTAACATAGAAAATACTTGGCACTCTTCAATAGCTGCTTTACTTGGATCACTGAAGATCTCCCACTTATGTGCATTTTTTCATACTGATATTCTGTCTCTGTCAGCCAGGTGTCTACCACAAGCTATGGACAAATTAAAATATCAACTCTATTTCAAATATTTCAATTATAACTCCTTCAAATCCTTCAAATAGAGAAAACTAAACTTATCATTCATCTTGTATGGTTTTGTATGTTACTATAGAATTTATTGAATACGGCCTCCCTGATGGTGCAACGGGTTAAGTTGCAATACAATGAAGTTATCCAGAGCCTCTGCAGCATGAGTTCAATACCCAGCCAGGGAGCTTCCCACATGGCACAGATCTCTCCAGTCTCACCTGCTGCTCCCCTCAGCAGTGTATTTCAGCAGATTCACCTGTTCTGTTCCCTACTCTGTCTCTGGTGAATCCTCTCAGCCGCCCCCCACCTCTGGCCTAACCCAGCTTGTATGCATAAATAAATAAATCTTAAAAAACCATTTATTGATTATATTTTTAAATACTTTATCTGTCTTTTGTAACAGTGACTAAAGCTTATCTGAGAAGGATGTAGTGGGTTTTATGTTTAGCGAAAAATACACTTGTGGGTCAACATTTCTTATCTTGTTCTGCAAGTCTATATAAATGCAAAATTAATTTTTGTCTAACTTACCTTCTTGAATAGGGAATATTCTTATAGCCACAAATAAAGAACTTAGAAGATTAAGTTCTCTAAAGGTGATTCTTTTTTATCTAATTACACTGCCCAGCCTTGAATATTACTAATCAAATTTGTTTCCTTACAGTGCAATAATGTAAATGATAAGCTGTTCTCACCACAAATTTGAATAATTTTATAACATACTGAATCATCTCATTAGTCGATGAAACTTAAGAATTCTAAGAAAACACAAAATATTGATTTCCTGTAAAATCTGCATTGCTTTATCTTATATCTGTAATGTTGCATTTATATTTCTTTCTTTATATTGAAGATTATTTGATAAACCATTGAATTATAATCAATATGTTTCTGTGTTAATTGTTGGAAGCTCATGTTTGCTTGCATCACAGAAATGTATATGTGTGCATACACACAAATGTGTGTCATGTGAGTACATGCACATGTACATGTGTGTATGTATTTACACACACTCAAGTTCTTCTTGAGGGGTGGGGAAATGGGACAAGCATACAAATTTCAATTATAAGAAGAATAAATTGCGTGGACAGTATGATGACAGTAGTCAGTAATACTGTACTACAAACTTTAAATTAATAAAAAGAGTATAGATCTTATCACGCATACACCAAAAACTGGTTACTATGTTCATATCTGTTATAGGAGTTAGTCTATGAGTCTCAAAAAAAAAAAAACCAACATTGAACTATGATCAAAATAAACATCACAAATTAGGCAAACTGATATCACATAGTTCCTGATAATTGTGCACTAAGAAGATCATTTCTTATCTGTGATATTCCTACCACTAAAAAAAAATGTATAAATATAAAACATAAAAATAAGAAATCATCAGACAAACCTAAAATGAGCAAGACTGTAAACGATTTAGCTAGTACATTTAAAATGTCAGGCGCATGAAAGAACAAACTTAGTTAAAGGATCATGCTAGTATAATAAGTCTAGAAAGACAAGACGACTAAATGCACTATTAGATCTGAATTGATGCCAGCTCAGGGAAGAGAGTGCTAGAAATGGCATTATTAGGATAACGTGCAAAGTTTGAATTTGTCATCAGAGTTTATTATTCTAATTTCTGAGGTCATAAAGCATATTGTTTTTAAGTTATGGTTAGTTATAGATAAAAGGTCAAGTAGACTGCAACTTTTTATCAAATGTTTCAGGAAAAAATATATTTTTCATGCATAAATATTTATACATTTATATATGACTGTATAGCTACATAGAAAATCATAAAATAGCCCAAATGATAACAATTGGCAAATATCTATATTTTTGCAAACTCTCTATATATTTGAATAGAAATAGAAAGCTATGCAATGGTTAACAGTTATTTATCTGCTTCTAACACCTTTAAAATCCAGGGTCAAAGTGCTATTTACTTGGGGAACTTTCTATACCTTTTAGTTTTTGCATCAAGTAACAAATTTCCCTTATTTCTTGTACACTTGGCTGACTGTATCTTTTTCCGTGTCAAATTATGTATAGAAGTTGTAGGTTTTTGTAGTGAAATATGAGTCTCCCTGTTGTCTGAATTAAGTGTCCAATTTCATGTTTCTATTTGTCTTTTTAAGAATATGTTTACAGAGTACCTGCCTCAAGGGAAAGTCCTATAAAGCAAATTTATATCTTATTAATTTCTAGCCATTATTAGAAACATGCTTATTGGAAACTGTGTGGTTGGCCTACCTGGATTTGAAGGATGGTTTTATCACGCACCAGCTCAGTGACAAGCACTAAGACTCTCTAATCTCCTGTCTTCTCATAGGTTAAATGAGGATAAAAATGATTATCTCATAAAACCAGCAGAATAGAGGCTCATTCAAGGATGACAGAGAAGGATGAGATTAGAATAGGTGAATTGTAAGTTCTTGCAGAGAAATGTGATCTATGTTAGAGGCAAAGGATGGGGATTATTTGAAACCTATTGTCGGGTTGTTAAAAATAAAACTGTCTGATAAGAACTACTGAAAGAAGTAGGAGGCTATTTGTGTTTATCCATTCACATTAATCCATATGACAAATAATTACAGATCCATTTTCTATGGCAGATAATTATGGGGAAAATAGATTAATGAGACCCTAAATAGGATGAGAAAGATAAAAATTAATGATAAAACATTGGAATTTTTTTCTGGGAAAACTATGGCAGGCTTCTATCCATTGGAATAAATGATTAGCAATAGAAGCAATGAATGATGGTGGGACATGTTTAAATCTGGAGAATAGAAGATTTGAAGTGTCAGCAACAATAAAGTAAAAAATTGGAAAAGAATCATCAGGTGAAAAACATGTAAAGTTGCAAGATTTTTATCAATCTTGTATATTCTTGAGTTCCTCACTATAATATAGCTTCTG
Source organism: Scalopus aquaticus (assembly GCA_004024925.1). Taxonomy (NCBI): domain Eukaryota; kingdom Metazoa; phylum Chordata; class Mammalia; order Eulipotyphla; family Talpidae; genus Scalopus; species Scalopus aquaticus. The sequence goes on from PVIJ01000886.1 coordinate 191,786, forward strand.
ATTTCCTAGATGTAGCCTTCAGGAAGACTTATTCCTTCAAGAATATATTATTACTATAACTTGAATTCCTCTTTTTCTGTGAATGTTTGTGTGTTATCTTAAAGTAAAATAATCTTACCGGGCATCTAAATCAGGATAGATCACACTGTGGTTAGATAAACACAATCTTGGTTATTTAAAAAACTACACACACTTTTATCACTTGTCATGCTTAAATATCTATCACGGATTAGCTGTGTGATATTTATACTATATTCAGTTCTGAGCCCAGGCTGACAAATTGAAACTGAGCAACACGGGACAGGGAAAAGAAGGTTCTGGAACTCTACTGCCTAAAAGGGAAGCCGCTAGCAATGTGTAAATCAAGAATCCAATAAAAGTTAAATTTCAATTATTGAGTCATACTAGACACACTTCAAGTGTTCAGTAGCCAAATGTGACTAATGACCACTGTATTAGAATGCACATATCCCTTGTGATAAAGTTCTATTGGCTAAAGTTCCACCAATATGTCTGTAAGCAGAGTAATATAGGCACTTCTGTGCTCAACAGACTGACCAAAACTAGTCATGGCACCCTATGCAAACTCCAGGAATTTAATAAAAGCATTTCACCATATGACATGAAGAGAGAAAACTTTTCTATACAATAGTTATATAAATATTTAGCAAATAATCAGTTGATTACCCCAATAATATGAGAGGTTCAAATTTTCTAAAATCATTTTATAAAAGTTTACCAACATTTTCCGGAATAGAGTTTATGGATAATTCTTAAATTACCCCACACTCCTTTTAGGTGGTGCTGTTTTTCCATTGTGGTCTAATTGTAACTGGTGGCTGAAGCCAAATACTGTTACAGGTGGTGCCCCCTTGAGAGGGTTGCTGGTGAAGATATATAGCCCAAGGAAAAATGTTGAAAGTCATCACATTTTGGGGTAGAGTGATTCTGATAAGATTTATATAGGACACCCAGAAGCAGCCCCCAGCATTCAGCCTTCCAGAATCAGTGTTTGAGGACTCAGTGTTTGGGACTCAGCATTTGAGCTTCCAGCATTTGGGATTCAGCATTTTTGAATCTTTAGTCACTTCCGGGTCAGTGATTTTGGCCCCCACTGTGCCGATCTTTCAGAAGGCTGTTGTGGGCCTCTGAAGGTGGAAGCCTCCAGCAACCAACCCCAGAGAGGAAAAGTTTGGAGGTTTTGCAAGTAACTGGGTGACTGCAACTGTTCCTGGTTTTGCTGCTGTTATAGCTGAGGAGAGAAGGCAAAGACCTGGAGCAGGTGCCTTGCTGAGCTGTGTGACTGTGGCCATTTGTTGGGTCATTCAACTGCTGCAGCTGCTGTTTTGAGTGTTGCTTGTCCGGTACTGTGCTGGGACATCTTGGCAGCTCTGGGAGCATCTCCTGTTGTGTCTTCTGTTGTCTTTTTGAGTTGGAATCCAGCCTATAGTCTGGCTGCCATGTGCTCCAGGCAGGAAGACACCATCTTGGGCCCCTGGCCTATTGTTTGGGAGAGGAGCACTATGACATCAGTGGGCGAAGATGCCATCTTAGCATTTTTGTGTTTAGGCCTTGAAAACACTGGACAATGATTCAGGTGAGATAAACAGCAATCTTGGCCTTAGTAACTGTTTTTTCCATCATTTGTTAAATAAATCTCATTACTGTTGTTCTCTGAAACTGTGTAGTCTTGCAATTGTGTGTGTGGGTGAAGAACTCAGACAGTGACTGGTGGACTATTTGGGCAGTGTCCTTCGCCAGTTTTATTACCGCTGCTGCCCTGTATCATAATGAGCTATTAATTTCTGAAATTCCATTATTTAATGAGACTATGTATTGAATATATCATTTGGTAACACTTTTCATCCTACATGAATAGATCTTTAACAGTCGCAGATTCAGTTCTTCTTTCACATCATTGCAAACTTTTTCTCCTATCTGTGAGTAGTCTGTTTATATCATGGGACCAAATATTAATACATTGATTTTAAAATCTTTTTCACTTAATATTTTTATTTATTTATATTATTATTATTATTTATTGATGTAATGTTGGCTTACATTGTTGTTTGTAGTTTGGAAGTAGGAAATTTCCCCCTTCTGCTGCTATATTTGCAATATGAATTGCAAAGAAAGAGGAAGTGGAGCTAAGACTTCAGATTGTACTTGATAGGGAGATTAGTATGTTCTTTTCTAAAACTGTCATGAATATCCCATATCAGAACCTTTTCCACGCACCCAAGAGAAATTCAACATCACATAGACTTCAGCTTCATTCATTGACTTACAATTACCTTGGAAAATGGCGTGCTCTTATTGCTCAACCTTGTTTTATTAAATTTCCATTTTAGTATAAATAGAACTTACTATCTAGAAATTTTTCTTGTCTTTTCCTAGGTTATATGACCGCTAGATCACTTATTTCCAACTTAATGGGTGTAGGAACAGAACTAGAACCCATGTTCAATTATGCATCAATTTCTGTTTGTGAACTTGATGCAACTTTTTGAAATATGTTATTCTCAACATTATAATTTTCTTTTGTAATTACCTCCGGTTTAACATGATTTACTATGTTAGGAAGCGAAGGAAGTGAAAGACAAGATAAACAGATGGGATTACATCAAAATAGAAGCTTCTGTACAGCAAAGAGACATTAACCCAAACTAACAGACACCCTACCAACTGGGAAAAGATCTTTGCACACAATACATCTGATAAAGGACTGATAACAAAAATTCACAAGGAACTCACACAACTCAACAAAAACAAAGCCAATAACCCAATCAAAAAATGGGCAGAAGAGCTCAAAAGGCACTTCT